>CM067173.1:130290086-130326408 GCA_034093135.1 Erigeron breviscapus
GGCTTGACCTTCACATAACGAAGAATCCTTTTCGCAGCTTTCAAATGTGACTCTTTCGGATTAGCCTGATATCCAGCACACATACAAACAGCAAAGGTAATGTCTGGACGTGAAGCCGTCAGATACATCAAGGAACCAATGATAGCCCGATATTGAGTTGCATCGATGTCTGGATCATTAGTCTTATCAGGACATAGCCCATGATTAGTCTGAATGGGAGTAATAGCATCTTTAGCATCGGTCATTCGAAACCTAGTAAGAAGATCTTGAACATACTTGGTCTGATGAATAAAGAACCCATCCTTCAGTTGATCCACCTGTAGTCCAAGGAAGAAAGTTAATTCCCCCATAACACTCATTTCGAACTTAGCCTTCATGCTATGCTCAAACTCCTTGCACATATTCTCATCAGATGAACCAAAAATGAATATCATCGACGTAAACCTGTACAAGCAAGTAGTCCTTCCCTTTCCATTTGATAAACAACGTGCTGTCAATAGAACCTCTAGTAAAACCATTTTCATGCAAATGAGTAGACAGTTTTTCATACCATGATCGAGGAGCCTGATGTAAACCATATAGAGCCTTATCAAGATGATATACTCTATTAGGGAAGTCTGGATCCTCAAACCCGGGAGGTTGATCTACATACACTTCTTCTCGTATTTCCCCATACAAAAAGGCACTTTTTACGTCAAGTTGATACACCTTTATGCCTTTATAACTAGCATATTCCAGAAATAATCGAATAGCTTCAAGTCTAGCTACTGGTGCAAATGTCTCATCGTAATCGAAGCCTTCTTGTTGCTCAAAACCTCTAACCACCAACCGAGCCTTATTGCGAGTAACTACACCTTTGTCATCCTTTTTACAACGAAAAACCCATCGCATTGATAAAGGAGATTCACCCGGAGGTAAGTCAACTAACTTCCAAACATCAAGCTTCCTAAACTGAGCCAATTCTTCTTGCATCGCCTCAACCCATGACGGATCTTTAAGAGCCATCCCAACATTTTTAGGCTCAACCTGAGAGATGAAGCAAAAGTACAAGTACCAAGTAATTGCCCCAGTATCCTTAATTTCAGCAAACATACTTGACAAATTTTTCCTATTCTGATTTATCGTGCGAACAGAGGCAGAAGCATCACCAATGATTTGCTCTACTGGATGATCCTTGTTGACTCTTGTTTGAGGAACCGTATCGACTGTAAGATCATTTCCCAAGTTAGTCTGCACATGTTGCTCTGGAGTTTTAGGCTCCTCCTGATTTTCACCTTCCGTGTCATCAGTATCATAGAAGGGAGTGTCAGGTAGAGGTATATGTAAAGGATCAATAGGAGCTTTAGGAGCAGTCTCTAAGGTAGAATCTGCTTCTTTGGTCCCACTTGATTCTCCAGATTTAGTAGCAGGCTTAATGAATGGTGAGGAAACAGGAGAAGAAACAGGAACCGGCCCACCTTCAAGTGGATCATGAAGAGTAACTACATCCTCCACAATCGGAACACTTGTAAAAGAAACAGGACCACGAAAAGAGGTGAAAACACCATTAGCAGGACCAATGTGTACAGCAGGTTTATGACTGACAATTACCACATTTGTACCAAAATTAACTTTGCCAGTTTTCTGATTGTACACACGCCGAATTGGTGTACTAGGTATATAACCTAAAAAGAAACCCTCCTCAGATTTAGGATCAAATTTGCCTTGAGGAAGAACTTTAAGAAAAGTACAAGGAACACCAAACGGCTCAACATTTTGCAAATTGGGCTTTGTGTTGTGCAAAAGTTCATAACAAGTTTTCTTAAACCGTTTAACAGTTAAAACCCGATTTAAAATGTGACAAGCTGTATTCACTGCCTCCCCCCAGAAAGTAACAGGAAGCCCTGAATCAGCAAGCATCGTCCTAGCTGTTTCTATCAAGTCCTGTTTTTCCTTTCAGCTACTCCATTCTGCTGTGGCTCATGCGGTGCACTGAATTGATGTTGAATACCCTTGGTCAAACAGAAAACAGTAAAAGTATTATTCTTGAACTCAGTGCCATTGTCACTCCTGATTCTCTTAACTTTAACTTCATGGACATTCTCAACTTGTCTAACAAAATCCATAAACTGGTTTGCGGTCTCGTCCTTTGTCTTCAAGAAAAATACCCATGAGTACCTTGAGTAATCATCAGTGATCACAAAACAGTAGGACATCCCTCCAATGCTTCTTACGTTCACAGGACCAAAGAGATCCATATGAAGTAATTCAAATGGTTTGGATATAGAGTTGTGCACCTTTGGTTTGTGAGGATTCTTATGTTGCTTTCCTTTCAAACACGGTACACATTTATCTTCCATTCCAAACTTCTTAACTGGAATACCTTCAACTAATCCAAGACTAACAAGTTCATTCATCTTCCGAAAGTTGATATGTCCCATTCTACGATGCCAGAGAAGAGATTCAGATTCATTTGCTTTGCTCAACAAACAGAGGGGCTCCGTTGGATTATCAACACCTAAAACTAAACCATAGATGTCTCTCTTCCTAGGAGCTCTGAGCATTATCCATTCCGGTGGAATAACGAAACCCGGCTTCAAGATGAATGCCTCCTTTTCTGTGAAATGAACATTGTTGCCCTTGTCACAGATCTGTGAGACACTCATTAGATTATGAGTAAGTTGTTCCACAAAGTTTACTCTTTCTAGAGTAAGTTGTCCATTGACGACATCTCCTTGACCTGTGATGTTGCCGCCCTTGGATCCAGCAAAACTAACGTACGACCCATTTATACCAGTATAATTGGACAAGAGCTTCCTGTCCCCTGTCATGTGCCTGGAGCATCCACTGTCAAGGTATCATAAATGAATTGGTTTCCTAGGAACTCCCTGCACATAAAATGAGAAAAATTAGTTTTCATTGGGGACCCAAACCTTCTTAGGTTTGGGTCGACCCTTCTCATCCCTGAGAATCAGTTCAGTCCAATATCCATTGCTCGAAGCCGTGGGTTGGACATGATTCTCGTCTCGTCGTCTCACCGGAGGAGACTTCTGAAATCTCAACGGAGAAGTTCTAGGAGAATGAGGGCCATAAGAAGGTCGAACACTTGAATGAATTCGTTCATAATATGAATTTTGATTTCTAGGAGCAGAACGAGCAGGTCGTGGAGGTGTTTGAAAACGATTTGAATTCCTATGAACATTTCCTGATGAACCTTTCAGTGGAGATTCACGTCGTTGAGGTATAGTAAACGGTTTTGGAGAAGATTGAACTTTAGCCTCATCAACCTGTTTATCATTACCAACCCCCTTTTTCCTTCCGAGGTGGAAACCTTTGAAGGAGAACCTGATCTTCGAGGTCTATTTGGACATACACTATAAACATGACCCTTTTCATGACAAGCAAAGCAGGAGAGGACCTTGAACTTTTTGTTTGTATCTACCTTTTTATCGGTACCTACAGATTCATTGTTAGCACTAGTGTCCACTGACTTACTTGTTTTTCTTTGATCTTCTTTTTCAGGGTCTCGTTTAGTTGGTGATATCCTAGACTTTCTAGCACCATCCTTCTCATGTTTATCTTTACTTGAAGATTTCTTAAGGGCAGACATTAAGATGTGCTTTAAAGCCTTAGTTGCTTCTTCATTAACGGCTAAGTTATCTTCAGATTTTCTAATCCTAGACTGCTTAGGTAATGGAGTGAGACGCTGCTGACTTAATTTCTTCATATCCTCAATAGCTACATCCCAAACTTTATCAATCCTCTTAGGGTCAATAGATTCTAATGGAAATTCTAACTCAGTATAGACCCTATTACTCTTGTGAAGTGTAAAGTGTACAATACTGTCTTTCTGACCATAAGGAGTAGACTGATTTAAGACAACACCTTTCAATTTCTCTTCCTTGTTAGGTTGAGAAGAAGCTCCTTTAGATTCTTTTGATCCCTCAGACATCTTTGCCTCAGGAATTAAGTCTTTTGGATTACCAACTATAACACTAGGTTGAAGTAGGATTTCAGGAATATTAGGTTCAACAGACGTATAGTTATTATTGAAAGGAGGAGGCACGTCTTTATAAGAAATCTTAGCAGTGTCAAGACTCTTAGAGGAAGAGTCCTCAAACTTTGTCATATGCATTAAAAGCTCAGTATGTCTAGCAGAATCAGATTTAGCATTTAATTCCAAGATTTCTATCCTAGCATCAGCAAGTTCCTTTTCAATGGTAGCACACTTTCTAGCTAACAAGGAGTAAGCTTCACTACCTACTCTTTCTACGGCCACAGACTGATTGACTTTATCTTTCATAGCTCTAATGTCAGACTCTAAAGATCTAATCTTTTCCTTGAAGAATTTTTCTTTATCATTTACAGTTAGACCTTTTTTAATTAACTTATCTCTTTCATCATGAGCAGCATTGACAGCAGATTCTAATTTCTTAATTTGTTCATCCTTTTGTCCAATTTCATCAAACATTCGATTAACAATTTTGCAAACATGAACAATAGTATGTAGAGAATAAGATACCTGTTGGTCTGCCTCTTTGCAATCTGCCATGTAAGCAACAAAGTCATCCACAGTCATGCCAGCCGGAATCTCAAACTCTTGCATCTGCTCTTCAATTGTCCTTTCAACCTTTTCTGTAGCAGAATCTTCTTAACCTCAGCAGCCTTTACCTCTTCAGTAGCTTTCACTTCATCAAGATTCTCGACATTTGCTAACTCATCATCAGATTCAGAATCAGAATCATGTACATCAGCAGCAACAGATTCCAATTTCGAACATTTAGTGTTTCATACAAATGCTCTTCACTGTGATAAACTGTGGTGTCCAAGAAGTCATCAGGAGAATCAACTATTTGAGCCATATCATCAAGGATTTCAGCCAAATAAGCATTATTGGTCTCATCATGTGGAAGATTCCAAACATAAGAACCATCAGGTTGAACTGCTACTATAGCCTTGTCATTGCCGTTGACATTTGCAGTAGAATCATCAGTCAACAAAAGAGCTCTAGTTGAATTTTGATTAAATGGACGATTACCACCTCTATCTTGACGTGTAGGGGTAACATTTGCCTCTTTCTTAGGCCGTTGACACTCTCTGGCAAAATGTCCAAAACCTTCGCAGTTATAGCACTTTACCTTTGACTTGTCAAAGCCTTGAGTACCTCCAGCAAGTTGTCTGCCTGTTCTTTGCATAAACTTTTGCACTCTCCTGGTGATCATGGCCAGTTGCCATTTCAGATCCATTTCTTCAACATCATCTGGATCTATCTGGTCGTAATCTTCATCAATGAGTGCTGGATCTGTGATTCTCCCCGCAACAAAAGCTTCATGTGCAGCACACATGGCAGCATATACATTCATCCTACCCTCAGCTGATTTCATATTCATTGGCATGACTTGTAACCAGCAGAAGAGGATGTAATGTTACCGAACTTCATATTTCCAGTCTTTGCACCTTCATTAGCCTTTTTACCCCTGTTACCAGCATCAGTAGCCATGAATCCAGAAGTATCATCTCCATCCATCAGTGGACCACGATTGTCTGTCTCACCAGTATTACCAACTCCAGAAAAGAAAGCATTAACATCAGCTGTTGGATTTTTCATAGTGGCATGATAGAGAGATGGATCTTGTGTGAAATTGTCTTGAAGATCCTTTGCCTTATCCTTCATTTCTCTGTTTCTTAGAGTGGATATAACTCCGTCTATACGAAGAGATGCATAATCAGTTCTTTCTTGCAATCCATGACGAAACTCTTTATAAGCTTTCGGCAAACCATCCAGGAATTTATCCACTATCTCAGTAGGAGTATATTTAAGATCAAAGTAAGCTAATTCAGCAAGAAGATGTTGATATCTCAGTATAAGATCCTCAACTTGTTCATTCTTTGTAGCATTGAAGCAGTCAAATTGTTTCTTAAGCATTTTAATTCTATTTTGCTTCAATAGCGGATCACCTTCACAGTGAGCTTCAATCGCATCGAACAGTTGCTTTGAAGTCTTGTATTCCTGTTTAGGAAATAGGTGTACCAACTCTTGAGGAATGCACATACGAAGAGTGGAAAGAGTCTTTACTTCAATGGCATAGTTAGCCTTTTCTTCACCTGTTAATTCTCCCACCTTGTATGTAGAAGTAACTCCATTCACAGTAAGAGTGGGCCACTCATAACCTTCAGTGATCATAAGCCACATGTTTAAGTCTTCTCGTTGAATAAAATCTTCAAATCGACCTCTCCACGCCCAGAAGTCAGCCAATGAAACTAACTTTGGTGGAGAATTAGTACGTCCTACAAGATGATCATGATAAACGAGAGAATTGAGGTATTGGGCAACAGCATTGTTGGTTGAAGATGAGGAAGCCATAAGAGAAAATTATTGTTCAAACGAAGATAAGAAATAGAACGAAAATAGGTTAAATTCGTAAGAACAAGGTCTGAACGAAGATAGCTTAAGTTCGTAGGCTAGGGTTCTGAACGAAGATAGCTTAAGTTCGTAGGCTAAATTCGTTTGATGAAGATTCAAAACGAAAATGAAGATAAATTCGTTTTCTATCTTCGTTTGATGAACTTTAGAACGAATTTAAGTTAAGTTCGTTTTGCTAAGTTCGTAAGGCAAACGAACTTATCGACAGAAAGGGTTTTGGGAGGTTTTTGGGAGAATAACAACCAAACAAACGATCTCGAACCCTTCGATAAGATATCGAATGGCTCTGATACCACTTGTGAGTCCCTCGATAGCTGCAGATCGCTCTCGAGATCGTCTATTGTTATGTCGTGAGTGTGGAATCCTCACGAGATAACTAGTTTGATTAGTTATCGAATATATTGCTAATTATATGTATATAATCAGCCGTATGTGGTCTATCTTCGTTTTCTATATGCTAGAAACGAACTTAGTCACCGTAGGTGTGTGAGAGTTGAACGGATTACCTCAATTTAAGGTTTTCTCACAACTTGCAAAGTGCTTGAAACTTTGGCATTGCAACTTGTGAGATATACTCTAAGTAATTCTTAAGAGTATTTCCAAGTTATTAGATCACTTGTATTTCAGGATTGTTTAGATATTTACACTTTGGTGTTTATCTTTGTTCCGCAACAATCCTTGTATTTGTTTATATCAATAAATCAAATACATTGAAAAAGTACATCGTGTCTCAATGCTACATACTTGATTATATATATATATCTTTATATAGTTTCAGCTCTTTTGTTCCTTGTAATTTACTTTAAGTCATTTACTTGTTTGTTTATCCATATCTGGATCGTAAACTCAACTGGTCACTTTCCAGTTAAGTTATACTTGCCAGTCGGGTTTTTAACCATTTATATTTGTGACTCACAATTGGTATCAGAGCAGAAGGTTAGAATTTTATATTCATTAACCTAGATCTGCAAAGATGGTTGACACTCAACAACAAGAAGGTCCTGACCCTAATGCTACTACTCCACCTACCCCACCCCCAATCATCAACAACAATATACCTCTGCATAATGTCCATGTCCATTTTCCAAACAATCCTGTTCCAAAATTTAATGGGAACAGTGATACATTTATTACGTGGAAAGCATGCATGTTAAAATATATTGCTGGTGTTGAAAGACATCTGACCGACATTCTAAAAGAAGGACCCTTTGTCCCCATGAATGCCTCAACTGTTGTTCGTAATGCCGATGGGACTCCTAGGATGACACCTAAGGAGAAGGATCATTGGTCTGAGGAAGATCATAGGCTGGTAGATCTTGATACCAAGCTGCAAAATATGATCTTATATGCAGTTCCTGAAACTCTTATGCCCACCCTTGTTTTACTTGAAAATTCAAAATTAATGTGGGAGGAACTTATGACTCGGTTTGAAGGCACAAATGAGACAATTGTCACAAGAAAAGTTGCTTTAAACAAGAAATATGAAGCTTTCTTTGCATTACCAAATGAAACATTAACTCAAACTTATATTAGATTTACAAATTTGGTTAATCAACTGAAAGCTTTGGGAGTTGAAAAAGAAAAAGAAATCTTGTTGGAAAAATTTTGTGATATTTTACCTTCAAAATGGGAAAACTTAATCTTGGTCTTGAGACAAGGCAAAACTTTGCACAGTCACACTCTTGCTTCCTTATATGGAGCCTTCAGATACACTGAAGAGAACAAAGCTGAGAGAGCTGTGGCTGAGCACGATGCCAAGAATCATGTTTCTACCAGTTCTGGTATGGTTCAGTATTCTGAGCCACATGGTAAGAATCTGATGAGTCATCTGATGATGAGGAGGAAGTTAGGGACATGTGTTTCATGGCAAGAGAAAGTCAAGGTCATTTGGTCAAGTCTGATGTTGAATCGGGTCGTTGGGTGGACATTATTATGAAAAAGGTTAGTGATATTGGCTTTGAAAGTGATGAGGAACAAAAACTGGACCTTTTAGTCCTTTTAGAGGCTGACATATCATTTGTTGAAACTGTGCGTTCAGAAAGTCTAAAAATGTTTGAAAACAATACTTCTGAACTGAACGCCAGTCAGGCCAAACTAAAAGAACTGAAAGATGTTCAGTTGGCCCTGAAAAGTTATCAGTCTATGGTTGCAACTTTAGAGTTGGAAAAGGAAGAATTAAAAACCATTCTTGAAAAAGAACAGAAAATAATTAAATCATGGATGAAAGCACCAAATCCAGATGCTGCAATCAAAAACACTTTTGCAAACCAAAGAGCAGCATATGAATCTGGTGATCTTCATTTAGCATCTATAATCACTGATTTAGATGCTCTTCCAAAAGAAATAAAACCAGAAATTATTTTTCCAGAAGTTGGCAAACAGAAAACTGTGACTGAAAAGGCCCAGGAACAATCTGAGGGAAAATCTGAAACAGATCAGACAACTGTTTCAGAAAAGAAAGCTAAAAACAAAAAGCCTTCTCCTCAGTCTTCATCTAAGGTTCCAAAAGGCCAAAAGATGAAGAAAAATGTCCCCCCCACTGAGCCTTCTACCTCAGATTCAGGTAAGGCTTAGGTGTCTAATGAAGAATCTATTCTGTTAAGGTTAGAGAGTCAATTTCAAATGTTGGCTAGACAAGTGCAGAGTTGTAATGCACGTTTGAAAAATGTTGAAACAACTCCTCTTCAACCTAAACAAAAAGCAAAACCTTTTTCCAAACCAATCAAGCAAAAATCTGAGAAGAAAAAGGTTGAAACCCCCATCAAACCAACTGTTTTTGTGTCATCTGAGATTATGACTGAGATCCCCTTCGATCCTTCAGTTCCTTATGAACCAAAGAAATTTGAGACTGCTAAGGGAGAGTCCAATGAACCCATCAAGAGATGGGTTCCCAAAAAGAACTAATCTTTGTGTTTGTGCAGGGAGACCGAAAGAAGAATATATGGTATCTTGACAGCGCTGCTGGCAGAACCATAACTGGTTATCAAACCCTGCTGGAGGAATATAGGGTGCAAGAGGGGCCCTCAATAACTTTTGGTAATGATGAAAATGGAAAAACTGAGGGATATGGTGTGGTGAATAATGGACAAGTCAAATTCACACGTGTTGCATATGTGAATGGTTTGAAATATAACCTGATCAGTGTCAGTCAATTGTGTGATGATGGCTTCAAGGTATTATTTGATATTTCACAAGGCACTATATTAAACAGAGATGGAAAGGTAGTATTGATTGCACCAAGAAAAGGAAACATTTATATCATTGATATGAATAGTTCACCTACTGAACAATGTTTCTACACAAAGGCAGATGAAGACACAAACTGGTTGTGGCACAAGAGATTATCTCATCTGAACTTCAAGAATATTAATAAGTTGTCAAAAAAACAACTTGTTGATGGGATACCCTCAATGTCTTTCAAAAAAGACAAGCCATGTCCAGGTTGTGAAATGGGTAAGCAGAAGAGAGCTTCATTCAAAACAAAACAAAGTTTCAGTATAACTGAACCTCTTCACATGCTTCACATGGATCTTTTTGGACCAGTGAATGTTCAGACCAGAGCAGGAAAGAAGTATACCCTTGTTATTGTTGATGAATATTCAAGATATTGCTGGGTAATTTTCCTCAGATCCAAGAGTGAAGCTGCTGCTGAAATCATTGCTCTCATCAAACAAATTGAACTCAAGCATAAGCGAAAAGTTTGCCAGCTCAGAAGTGACAATGGCACAGAATTCAGAAATGCCACTCTGGAATCCTTCTGCACTGAAACTGGCATATCTCAGAACTTCTCTTCAGCCCACACACCAGAGCAGAATGGTGTAGTAGAAAGAAAGAATCGAACGCTGATTGAAGCTGCTAGAAGTATGCTGAATGAATCTGGTCTTCCCAAGAATTTCTGGGCTGAAGCTGTTGCAACTGCTTGCTACATTCAGAACAGATCTGTCTATGTCAAAAGACACAAGAAGACAGCCTATGAAGTACTCAGAAATAGAAAGCCTAATATTGGATATTTCCATGTATTTGGATGTCCAGTATATATTCTGAATGATTCCAGTCAGCTTGGAAAATTTGATGCAAAGGCTGATGAAGGGTACTTCCTAGGATATTCAACAAATCGCAAAGCCTTTAGAGTCTTCAACAAGAAACTTGAAAAGGTTGATGAGTCAATTCATGTTACCTTTGATGAATCTAATTCTGCAATCTTTAAGAATCCAACTCCTGTACCACCCTCAGAAAGTCCAATCAGTTTTGGTGAATCTGATCCAAATGTTCAATCTGATCAGTCACCTGAACCTGCTTCTGAACATCTCAGTTCAGAACCAATAATAAACAAGACAAGCAACGTTCCATTCTATCCTTCAGTCAGTTTCAAACTACCTTCTGAACTGACTATTGGATCAGATGTACATGCTGCTTCACCTCAGATATCAGTCTCCACTGAAATACCCCAATCTGAACAGTTTCATGATGCAAATCATGATCTGCAGGAAGAAAAAGATGAGACTGAAATAGTCTTTTCTGAACCCCTTCCTGAAGTAAATCAGAGGAGTTCTTGCACTGATATCATTATTCATCCTGGTCATTACACTAAGTGGACAAGAGCACATCCAATCGAGCAAATCATTGGAGATTCCACTAGTGGGGTTCAGACTAGAAGAGCCACAAGCGATCAATGCTTAAATGTCAGCTTCCTTTCACTTATAGAACCGAAGAAGATTGACGAGGCTATGAAAGACTCAAGCTGGATTGAAGCCATGCAAGATGAGCTTAATCAGTTTAAAAGGAACGATGTTTGGGAACTTGTTCCTTGTCCCAGTAATCTGAAGAAAGAACCAATTGGGACAAGATGGGTCTTCAGAAACAAGATGGATGAAGATGGTCATGTGATTCGAAACAAGGCAAGACTTGTTGCAAAGGGTTACTCTCAAGAAGAAGGAGTGGACTTTGATGAAACTTTTGCACCAGTTGCTAGACTAGAAGCTATCAGAATTTTCTTAGCTTTCGCAGCTCATCATGAGTTCAAAGTCTATCAGATGGATGTTAAAAGTGCATTTTTGAATGGTGAATTGGAGGAAGTAGTTTATGTGTATCAGCCACCAGGGGTCATAAATGAAGAAAAACCTCACTGGGTGTACAGACTGAACAAAGCCTTATATGGTCTGAGACAAGCACCTAGAGCCTGGTATGATACTCTTACTAAACATCTTCTGAAAAACGGTTTTAAAAGGGGTACAATTGATAACACTTTATTTATATTGCATGATAAAAGTGATATCTTACTTGTACAAATTTATGTTGACGACATTGTGTTTGGCTCTACAAATAACAAAATGTGTGAATAGTTTTCTAAAATTATGTCTTCTGAGTATGAAATGAGTATGATGGGTGAACTGGCATATTTCTTGGGTTTACAAGTAAAACAAACTAGTGATGGTATTTTTATAAATCAAGAAAAATATGTCAGAGATTTAATAAAGAAATATCAATTTGATTCAATCTCATCAAAAGATACTCCTATTTCTGCACCATTAACTTTGGACTCAGATCCCAATGGAAAACAAGTGGATCCCACAAAATATCGTGGTATGGTGGGATCCCTCATGTACTTAACTGCTAGTAGATCTGACATAATGTTTGCAACATGCCTTTGTGCAAGATTTCAGTCTGATCCCAGAGAAGCACATGCTAATGCTGTGAAAAGAATTTTCAGATACCTTAAAGGTGTCCCCAGACTTGGTCTTTGGTATCCCAAAGGCTCAAGTCTAGATCTAATGGGTTATTCAGATTCTGATCATGCAGGTTGTAAGATAGATAGGAAAAGTACCACAGGTGGTTGTCATTTCCTAGGTGGCAAATTGGTCAGTTGGATAAGCAAGAAGCAAACTGCAGTGTCACTCTCCACAGCTGAAGCTGAATACATTTCTGCAGCCAGTTGTTGCGCTCAGATTCTGTGGATGAAGAACCAACTGACTGATTATGGTGTTAAGTATACAAAAACTCCTATCTTTTGTGATAACACCAGTGCCATTGCCATTTCTCACAATCCTGTCATGCACTCCAAAACCAAGCATATCGACCTCAGGTATCATTTTATTAGAGATCATATTATTAAAGGTGATATTGAACTTCATTTCATTCCCACTGATAAACAACTCGCTGATGTTTTTACAAAACCCTTGGATGTCAAAACATTTAAACATCTCATCAGTGAGCTAGGTATGCTAAATCCAGTATAGCATCACCTCAGGGGGAAGTGTCAAATATTTTTTGTCTTAAAAGAATTTTTCTCTAAGGGGGAACTTTGCTTTCTGAAAAATATTTTGACTGAAATGCCTCAGAATTTCTGAAATGATTTCAGAATAACTGTGTAAACTGAGATGGTTCAGATCCAATAGAACTGACCATGCTCAGATTTATTAAATCATTTCTGAAATAAGTTAGTCCTTTATAATGTCTTTTAGATACTTGGTCGTTGTGTGTACACGTGAAGGTTACTGTATAACGTTTGAATAAGGATACCTTTTGCTGACGTGGCACACAAGTGGCGCCGTAAATGGAAAAGTGATGATCACTTTGCATTAAATGTAAGTTGAAAAGTTTTTGAAAAGTGGGGCCCCAACCGTCTTTGCATTTAATGCGGACGTATACCCCAAAATTATTTTCGGATTTCAAACCCGATCAAAACTAAATTCATTTAAATAAAATTTTCTTTCTTGGGGTTTGAATTTCAAAAATATTTTCTTTTATTTATTTTGGAAAATCCTTCGTATTCCATCATAAATATAAATACTTTTCCCAAAAACAATTCCTTCATTTACTTCATTTTTCATTTACTCCCAATCATTCATTCTCTCTCATTCGTTCATAATTCCAAAACCCTAAATTCATCTTTCATATTCAATTTTCCCTTGTAGAAATTATGGCTAAAGTTACTCAAGACAAATATCTTATAGGATTCGAATACAAACCATCCAAAGTAGTCAAGGCAAGTCCTTCATGGCCAAAAGGGTTCGAACCATCGACCCTTAGGTTCAATATGAATAACTTTGTGGCCGCCCTAAATGCAAAACATAAAACGTTGATGGGGAGGATAAATAAATTTCTTGAACAATCCCCTCTCCATTACGCCTTAACTGTAAATCCTCAAGTATTGTATCATCGATACTTACTTGAATTCTAGTATACTGCCACTCTAAGCAAGGATGAAAAATCCATTGCGTTTTCTCTGAAAGAAGGCACCAAGCAGTATATCCTCTCACTTGATGGGTTTCGGGAGGCCCTTCATTTGAATTATCTCCCATCCTCTTTAGCCTATGCAAAAAGGCTTAAAGGGATAAATTTCAGGGAGGTTCTGCGCGACATGGGTCACAATGACATGATCGATGCAGAAGGCAATCTGAGAACATCTGGACATATCTTTTTGTCTGGATTTGGAAACTGTTGGCGATATTTTTGGACTCAGATTGTCGAGTGCCGTGGTGGTAATTGGGGTGGCTTGGATCAGATTTCCTTATCGCAAGTTGAAATAGGTTACTACTTATGGCATGGGATAGAGGTGGACTTCGCTGAGATTCTCTTCTCTCAGCTGGTTACAAAGTTAAAGGGCAAAAGAAGTCCACATATCTCATTTTCCAGATTTCTGAGCATCTGCTTCATGGCAATTCTTGGAGATGCGTATCATGATGAGGGACTTGAGTCTTCAGCAACAGAGTTCTGCAAGGATCTATCAAAGCTATCCACTTCAGAACTAGAACCAGAGCTTTCTGCTGCAATGACTCAGACTGAGATTCCAGACTCTACGGCCGATGAAGTGATTTTTGACGATGGTACGAGAATCATTAAGGCAACCCCCGTGTCCACTATCTCTGGCGATGAAGGTATGGCTTGAGTCAACTCATAAAGCTGGTGACGATGCATCTGCAGCAGTAGTTGTTGAACCAGTAGCAGGTTCAGGTACCAGTGATCTGAACCTGGGCATATCTGATGAGACTATAGTTTCGACTGACCTCTGGGATGAAGATGAGCCACTTCAAGGGAATCTCGATTCCTTTGCTGACTTTGAGTTTGATGATGACCTACTGAAGGAGAATCAGTCTTCTGATTCTGAGCCAACCTTCAGCCTCACAAACGTCCCTCCTCCTCCCCCAGAAATCCAAAATATAAATGTTGAACAACCATATCGCCCACCGCCTACATCTCATAAACATCCTTATTTCCCACCTGGCTCAACACCCGCATATGTTACTTCACCAACTTTCCAACCACAACTACAACACTTACATCCACAACTTCACCAAGTGCCAAAGCCCAGAAGTTATGATGACCCTTCTGAAAGGGAGTTGGACTCTGCCACTGAATCTGAGAGTCCAACTGAAATGCAATTAGAAAAGGCTTTAGATGGGCTTGGCAGCATTCCCTTTGTTGCTTCTGCTTCCTCACAACCACCTCCTCCTTTTAGTGTGGAAGCACAGTTAGAGAAACAAAACACCGAATTCCAAAGCCTACTTCTCAAGGTAGAGGACTTAACAAAATCTCTAACTGCCAATACTAGTTCCATTGCTGAAATGAAAGGTGCTCAGATGTTCCTTGGCACTGAGCTGACCAAGTTTGCTGGAAATGAGGGAATAGTAAGTGGGAAGCTAAATGAGCTGGTGCATTCATGTAATAAAATAAGTACAACCATCAGGGAAGCCTTCAGACTGGCCAAAAGAGATGTGCAAGCTTCAGTTGTTGCGAACTTGACATCTAGTGTTGAATTAATGAAACAAGAAGTTATGGCAGTCGGGAAGGAGGTGAATGAATTGGTGAAGAAGCCCAGTATTGATGGGAAAGAACTTGGGTCTTCTGTTAGTGTTGGTTTGGTTGAGAAACTGAAGGCTGAGCTTTCTAAGGATTGGATTGCTCAGATTTCTGCTTCAGTTTCTGAGAAAGTTGAAGAGAAGGTCAGAAATATGGTCAATGAACTCACAAGGGATATTCATACACAAGTTGACAAGGCTGTTGAAGCTGTTCAGAAGTCTGTTAATACCCTTGATGAAACTGTAAAGGGCCAATCGAAACAACTTGATGAAATTCTGACCCTGCTCAAGAAGGAGCCAGTTGTTGCTCCTCCTCCTCCTACTTCATTTTCTGCAAAGGATAAAAAAATGCTGCAAGATATTAAAGACCAAGAAGCTCTGAACCTTAGTTCTTCCTTCAGATTAAGGGCTCAGTTTGCTACAATGGTTAAGGGAATTTCTGATAGCCTTCAGCAGCAAAGTTGGGAACCTCTAAAGGCAATGCAAACTTCAATTGATCTATATGCAAAGATGCCTTCTGAGGTCCCCAAAGGGGGAAAAGATGTGCCTATTGGTTTGCTTGCTAGTACCCAAGAGATGATTGAAGCAACTGTAACACCCGTCGTTTAAAAACTTGGATTTTCAAAAATCTTTGCCAAACGGCGTTTAAAATAAGCGGAAAGGATCACATATAAAATCTGCCCCATCCGTAACGGATGGTACCTTTAAAAATTGGTGTTACTACTAGCATCATCAAAACAATAAAAGTAAACCCAAGCTTTGGCACCAACATAAATGCCATTATTACAAATCTGAAAACAATAAAAGTAAACCCAAGCTTTGGCACCAACATAAATGCCATTATTACAAATCTGAAAACATAAACAAAATAGCCGAACATAAGGCTAAAAGGAAGTCTAAGCATTCAATGTCCTTGCTAAGCTTCTTTATACATTCTACCCAAGTCTCACCAAGCTAATCTTCGCCTAGCTCAAACTTGGTTATCCTGAAGGCACAACATTTTCAAAGAACAAGTGTTAGCTAATAAAATTAGCTAAGTAAGATAACATAAATTCGAAAACATTTGCCAATTAAATATATTAACAAAATCTGCATTTTATGTTAATATCACATACATACATAAACAAACATATCATACACTTTAGGTTCATCATGTCCTAAAATGTGCCTACACTTTCTTTCTTTATCTTTCTTTCTTTATTTCTTTGCCAAGACGTAGGCTAAGTGACTTATGCCACTTACATAGGGATGTGGGGTTGTGTGTAGGCGGTCATAGACCATACATGGAGTCCTCACACCCGACATGATGGGTAAACCATAAGGTGGTCCATCGGCGTCGTTAAGGAAAGACAAAGTCATTTCCAACTGAATAAACTGTTTATGCCTTTATGCATTGGTGGTTAGTTACTCCACCCGGAATACTCAAACGTAACTATGCCACGGGAGGTATCATGATTCCTAAACCACGTGACCACGTACGCACCAGCCCCGAGGAGCTAGCACGGGTTAAGCTTAACACAAGACTTTACATATTGCTCGAGACTTTAATCTTTATATTAGTTTAGGTTACACTTTCACCTAAGCTAATCACATATCATCTTTTACTTTAGGGCCCTTAACGTGCACGTGAACATGGCAATCCTAATCAAAGGACTAGTGACTAGGTGATCAAGCCACACATGCAATCATATATCATAACATATCATCATTTCATAGTCACATAACATAATCATTTCATCATTTCATGCGTATATACATAATCATTTCATCATTTCATAGCACATAACATAATCATTTCATCATTTCATAGCATAACATAATCATTTCATCATTTCATAGACATACATAATCATTTCATCATTTCATAGCATAACATAATCATTTCATCATTTCATAGACATACATAATCATTTCATCATTTCATAGCACATACATAATCATTTCATCATTTCATAGCATAACATAATCATTTCATCATTTCATAGACATACATAATCATTTCATCATTTCATAGCATAACATAATCATTTCATCATTTCATAGACATACATAATCATTTCATCATTTCATAGCACATACATAATCATTTCATCATTTCATAGCATAACATAATCATTTCATCATTTCATAGACATACATAATCATTTCATCATTTCATAGCATAACATAATCATTTCATCATTTCATAGACATACATAATCATTTCATCATTTCATAGCACATACATAATCATTTCATCATTTCATAGCATAACATAATCATTTCATCATTTCATAGACATACATAATCATTTCATCATTTCATAGCATAACATAATCATTTCATCATTTCATAGACATACATAATCATTTCATCATTTCATAGCACATACATAATCATTTCATCATTTCATAGCATAACATAATCATTTCATCATTTCATAGACATACATAATCATTTCATCATTTCATAGCATAACATAATCATTTCATCATTTCATAGACATACATAATCATTTCATCATTTCATAGCACATACATAATCATTTCATCATTTCATAGCATAACATAATCATTTCATCATTTCATAGACATACATAATCATTTCATCATTTCATAGCATAACATAATCATTTCATCATTTCATAGACATACATAATCATTTCATCATTTCATAGCACATACATAATCATTTCATCATTTCATAGCATAACATAATCATTTCATCATTTCATAGACATACATAATCATTTCATCATTTCATAGCATAACATAATCATTTCATCATTTCATAGACATACATAATCATTTCATCATTTCATAGCACATACATAATCATTTCATCATTTCATAGCATAACATAATCATTTCATCATTTCATAGACATACATAATCATTTCATCATTTCATAGCATAACATAATCATTTCATCATTTCATAGACATACATAATCATTTCATCATTTCATAGCACATACATAATCATTTCATCATTTCATAGCATAACATAATCATTTCATCATTTCATAGACATACATAATCATTTCATCATTTCATAGCATAACATAATCATTTCATCATTTCATAGACATACATAATCATTTCATCATTTCATAGCACATACATAATCATTTCATCATTTCATAGCATAACATAATCATTTCATCATTTCATAGACATACATAATCATTTCATCATTTCATAGCATAACATAATCATTTCATCATTTCATAGACATACATAATCATTTCATCATTTCATAGCACATACATAATCATTTCATCATTTCATAGCATAACATAATCATTTCATCATTTCATAGACATACATAATCATTTCATCATTTCATAGCATAACATAATCATTTCATCATTTCATAGACATACATAATCATTTCATCATTTCATAGCACATACATAATCATTTCATCATTTCATAGCATAACATAATCATTTCATCATTTCATAGACATACATAATCATTTCATCATTTCATAGCATAACATAATCATTTCATCATTTCATAGACATACATAATCATTTCATCATTTCATAGCACATACATAATCATTTCATCATTTCATAGCATAACATAATCATTTCATCATTTCATAGACATACATAATCATTTCATCATTTCATAGCATAACATAATCATTTCATCATTTCATAGACATACATAATCATTTCATCATTTCATAGCACATACATAATCATTTCATCATTTCATAGCATAACATAATCATTTCATCATTTCATAGCACATAACATAATCATTTCATCATTTCATAGCACATATACTAACATTTCCTCAAGTAGGATACATGAAATGTGTTGTGAATTCCATCCAATTCTGGAGGTAATTCCAACTGATATGCCACATCTTTGATACGCTTCAGAACTTTAAATGGTCCAATAAATCTTGGACTCAATTTACCTTTCTTTCCAAAACGAATCACTCCTTTCCATGGAGAAACTTTCAGCATTACCAAATCACCAACTTTAAACTCAATCGGCTTCCTTTTCTTGTCGGCATAAGTCTTTTGTCGTTCTCTAGCTACACGAAGTGCTTCCTTTGCCACATTAACTTTTTCAGCTATGATTTCAATGATTTCAGGACCCGTAAACTGCTTTTCACCGGGTTCCATCCAACAACTTGGAGTCCTACATCTCCTACCATAAAGCATTTCAAATGGTGGCATTCCAATGCTTGCATGATAGCTGTTATTATAAGTGAATTCGATCAATTTCAAGTGTTCATCCCATGCTCCACCATATTCCAAAACACAAGCTCTTAACATGTCTTCCAATGTTTGTATAGTCCTCTCACTTTGCCCATCAGTTTGAGGATGATAGGCGGTGCTCAGATTAACTCTAGTACCTAACTCTCGTTGAAGACTCTTCCAAAAACTAGACACATACCTTATGTCTCGATCTGAAACAATGGATAAAGGAACACCATGCTTTGAAACGATCTCATTTACATACAACTTTGCCATTTTGGTTAGTGGTACATCCTGTCGTGTTGCCAATAAATGAGCACTCTTCGTCAATCTATCCACAATAACTCATACCATGTCATTTCCCTTTGGTGTTCTTGGTAGCTTGGTCACAAAATCCATAGTAATATGATCCCATTTCCATTCCGGAATCTCCAACTGCTGTAACAAATTGATGTGCTCAATTCTATACATATTTCCCTCATTACTCTAGGCTATATTTGTTACATTTTATAGTTATTTGCCCGTGTATTTCGATGCTTTATGGTATGTTTTAGTGCTTTCAGGTTTATAATAAGTTTGAGGGAAGAAAATGAGCTAAATAGGATAAATGACTAATTAAAGTGGAGATTAAGTTAACTGGTGGTGTCAAGGTCCGGTTAGCGAGACGAGAAACAAGGCAATGTGATAAAATGAACAACCACTCGGCCATATCGACTACCAGCCATTCACCAAATCTATTGTTTTACTTATTGGGCCGAGTTATAAAATAAAGGTGGTGGTGTTTTGGTTCGTGGACTATGCAGCCGAGAAAGAAAGGAGTATGGGCCCAGCCTTGTCTTGTGAGAGCCCAAATGAAGAAAAAGGAATGGTGGTGTTTTGGTTCGTGGACTATGCAGCCGAGAAAGAAAGGAGTATGGGCCCAGCCTTGTCTTGTGAGAGCCCAAATGAAGAAAAAGAATAAATCAAGCGGCCCAGGAAAAGAAGAAACAAGAAGGCCGAAGCCTTTTGGCAAGGAAGGAAAAGAATTGGACGGTGGGGATTTGGAAGGTCGGTTATATTGGAAGGATACCACAAGTCTAGGGAGATGTGTCTCGTGTGTTGGCAGCCACCAAAAGAAAGAACCCTCACTTTGTGAGGAGATGGAGAGGCGGCCGAGAGAAACAAAAGGCAGCAGCCTTTTTGTTGGGGTTCGTCGATCACACCAACAGCAACATTAGTTCGATTACTTCCTCTTTTATTATTATTATCGTTATTGCTATTAGTACAAGATTATTCAACAATTGTTTGCATGATAAATTTTTCTATTGGTAATATGATGGATTCTTTTATGTTAATTATTGTTTTTATTTACCTTGATATGAGTAGCTAGATAATTAATCATCTATTAGATGACGTGAAATAATTATGTGACGGTTGTGATGTTTTAGTTGGTACACTTAATGTTTTGCCGTGATCTTGATGAATTAATTCCTTGTCATTTGTTATTATTATTGTTGGTGATATATGTGTGCTTCGTTGGTGGTACCAGTTGTGTGCATATGTTATTTTAATTGTTTGTCTATGAACAATTAGCACTAGTTCATGGTATGATAGTGAACAATATAATAGTAATAGGAATTAATCTGTCAAGTGGGATTAGCGGTTGGTGGTACCACGTTACCCCACATTAGGCAAAGCTATTATTTAAATAACCAAACAAACTAACTAATTAGGAAAACTATAAACGGAAAGGGTGGTACTCACGGTTATAGTGGAACTCATTGGTTAGGGTTTCAGGTAGAGGATACGGACTTGCTAGCGGTTGGTGGTACCACGTGAACTTGTCTAGTGATTTGCTTGATGCTCGGTTATTGTATCAACTATTTTAAATGCAACCTGAACTGTTATGGATCTGATTCGAAGTAGATGATACTTTTTATTTTTATTGTTTTTATATTAAAATCTTTTCAGTGTTTCTTTTGAAACAACCTGCCCCGGTAATACCGGATTCCATTGTCTTTTATTATTATTAGTTTAAGCATCGTGACAACTCGGTCACAGAACCCCCCATCTTCTATAATTACATTAAACTCACATTTTTCCTAAATAAATAGTCCCTGTGTTCGATCCTGACTTACCATTTTCTATACTATACACGAACGGGTCCACTGCCCGAGAGTGTGCTTTAGTTAATTAATTGGTATATCTTGTTTATAAATTTAAGACTAGATTTTGCACATCAAGTTTTTGGCGCCGCTGCCGGGGATTATTTTATTTAGGAGTTTTGTTTGAGATTTTTGTAATTCGATCCTTTCTTGTATTCATTTATGAGAATGTTACTTGCTTTCTTAGTTTAGCATAGTTTAGTGTTATTTTTATTTTATTTAGTTTAATTAGTTTTTTTTTTATATATTTAGTCTATTTTGTGTTACACACTTGCTTTTCACGGGGTTTCTTGCTTGTACTTTTACAGGTAAATATGAATATGGAAGAATTCTTGCATGAATTTGGTGAGCTGAATGATACTTATTCACATTCTGATCTTGGTGACATGACCATGGAAGAGTTTCTGGAGGAATTCATGGAGCCAGGTGATATTTTGAGTAAGATAATTACGCAAGAGGCTCAAGCGACCGAGTCACTTTCATTGTCTATGATGAAAGTTGATTCAAAAGAAGATGATTATGTAGACTTCCATCATTATATGAAGAAACCAACAAGTGTGTTCCATCGTGGCGTGCCTTCGACTGATCACAGCGATGCTCCTTTCCATCTTTGGTTAGGTAATTTATTTTTCAGAGGTATGTATCACTACTATCACCCCCACTTAAACTTAAGTGTGGGGGGAGACACCCTACTACCTAGTAAATAAGGGTGGAGTCAAGCTAATGACTCGAACAAAAATTAGCGCTTCCGGGAGGCAACCCGAGGTTAGGTAATTTTATTTTTAATTTCTTTTGTCTAGTTTAAGTGTCATTTAATTTTTATAAATTTCAAAAATCCAAAAAAAATGAAAATAAAAAAAAAAAAATCCAAAAAGATTTTGATTTTTAGTTTAGTTTGTTTCTTTTTCGTATTTAGGATTTTAGTCACATTTTTAGTTTTTAATTTTTCTTTTATTTTTATTTTGGTATTTTTAATATGTTTGTTGAGTGCTTGTTAGAGCTATAAGAACGGAGTTAAACGCGGTTGAAATAAAGTTCATAGCTTATCTTTGGAATCAACCGAGCATTTGATGCAGGCACTTTAAACCCGGGAAGTTTCATGTTCTTTTACTCTTTTATTTGCTTTTCCCTATTTCCCATAGTTTTAATTGGTTCCTTGGACATTGAGGATGTTGTCCAACTCAAGTGTGGGGGGGTGCAAATAGGTTTAAGCTGCCGGATATATCTCTTTTGTTGTTTTGCCATTGCGATTTAACCGTTCTTGTAAATGTGTCCCTCTCATAGACTTTTGGATTTTTCCAGGAGTAAGGGTTCTATCTTGAACTCTGAACTATGATGTGCATGTTTGAGATTGGTTGTTTGAATTTGGTAAGATGACTGAAGATGATATGATTTGACACTTTTGCTGAGCTTGTCCTTGTGGTAGATTGCTTTTGTCACTTAATTTATGATATCTAAATGAGCAATTTTACTAAACTTTTTTTTCCTTGGTACTATTTTAATCGGCGAAATGTGTTCTGAACGGTTATTGGGCTAATCCTTGTGGATTGATAACATTACTTGCATGCTCAAATTTCCCAAACACCTAAAGTTGTGAGATTCATCATTCATTTATAGATGTGCTAGGTGTTTACGGTTTTGGTTTGATTGCCTTGTAATTTGTCCCTCTCTTAGGTCTCTTGGATTTATTCGGGAGTAAGGGTTCCATTTCGAACTCTGCACTAAGATGTGCGAATTTGAGGTTAATTTATTCCATTTCCGGGTTCTTTTTGTTGATTTGAGTGTGCCGGTGATGTGTTGAGCTAGAACTTGGCCTGGTGATCGTTACGAGACCGCAGTGAGATCACTTTTGTGATATAAGTACATCGGATGACGAATTGGCATGTAGGTTTGACCCATACTTTCTATCTTTCTTTCTTTTCACTCTTTGCTTTTGTATATTCATACCTTTATACATACTTACATACATATACATACATTCTTCCTTTCTTTGTATACCTTAGTTGCACTCATCCTTAGTGCAATTATACACTTATACATCTCTTTAACTTAGCCTTTTCCTTTGTATATATCCACTTAAATATGTAAACTTTACCTCACTATACCGATAGTCTAATTTGGGGGGCCATTGATTGTCATTGGTTTGTTTGGACGGTTTGGGAGAGCTTCAATGGGTGGTTTAGTGGAATATTCTTGTCTATGAGAATACGTCAATTGGTCAAGTTATTGAGGATTATCTTGGATTGTTCAAAGGAAGTAAGTGTTATAGACATGTTCATCATTGTAAGAGGATGCCTACTAGTAGAGTAAAAGTGGTTCAAAAATAAAAATGAAAAAAGTGAAATGAGAAAAAAATGAAAAAAAAAAAAAAAAAAAAAAAGAACTTGGGCTACTAGTGGGTACTTCTCATTTTTATATGTCTAAAGTTTTGTTGTATCATTAAGAATGGAAGACTTGGTTGATCTTAAGTTGTTTGAAGTTGATACACCACAATGGTGTCGGGTTTGCTTGGTTACTTTTGAGGTGTCTTAGCGGGATAACATCTTATGGGTTGATGGTTTGTTGGCAATTAATGGTACGGGTTTTGATTAGACTATTTTGTACATCTTTCATACATACCCTATACTTTTGATTGTTTCCTTTCATTTCTAACCTATACTCCTACTGTAATACATTCATACACACCTTATACTTTTGATTGTTTCCTTTCATTTCTAACCTACACTCCCTCACCCATGGTAAATATCCATTACACATACCTTAGCCTAACTTTACAACCAACTTATATGCCATATTTTGATGATGTACTTGGTGCTTACGCCATGTCGGTGGAGCTATGATCCTTGTTCAAGCCTATGGTAAGATATGCATCACGTCTGCGCTATGAGTGATTCTTGATATATTCAACCCCAAAAGTAAGTTCGTTGGAGTTCAATGATATTGATAGGTTCATTTGTTTCACTTGTGCATAGTCGTGTTATTGAGGCTTGTGGATTGTTCAGATATTGTCAAACATTTTGGGTTTTCATTTAAGATTAAAACTGCTTCACCCAACTTCTTTGTCATTGACATACTTGGTGTTGCTTCTTTTTGATACTCGTAATTGTTATTTAGCTTCTTTGCCAAGGATTACTTTTTCTTTAAATGTTGGATTTGCTTGAGGACAAGCAAAGCTCAAGTGTGGGGGGATTTGATGTGCTCAATTCTATACATATTTCCCTCATTACTCTAGGCTATATTTGTTACATTTTATAGTTATTTGCCCGTGTATTTCGATGCTTTATGGTATGTTTTAGTGCTTTCAGGTTTATAATAAGTTTGAGGGAAGAAAATGAGCTAAATAGGATAAATGACTAATTAAAGTGGAGATTAAGTTAACTGGTGGTGTCAAGGTCCGGTTAGCGAGACGAGAAACAAGGCAATGTGATAAAATGAACAACCACTCGGCCATATCGACTACCAGCCATTCACCAAATCTATTGTTTTACTTATTGGGCCGAGTTATAAAATAAAGGTGGTGGTGTTTTGGTTCGTGGACTATGCAGCCGAGAAAGAAAGGAGAATGGGCCCAGCCCTTTGTTTAGTCGCAAGCCAAAGAAAGCGAACAAAGCAGCAGCCACTTGGGCCTAGCAGCTCGTGACAGCAGAAGAGAAAGAAAGGAGTATGGGCCCAGCCTTGTCTTGTGAGAGCCCAAATGAAGAAAAAGAATAAATCAAGCGGCCCAGGAAAAGAAGAAACAAGAAGGCCGAAGCCTTTTGGCAAGGAAGGAAAAGAATTGGACGGTGGGGATTTGGAAGGTCGGTTATATTGGAAGGATACCACAAGTCTAGGGAGTGTGTCTCGTGTGTTGGCAGCCACCAAAAGAAAGAACCCTCACTTTGTGAGGAGATGGAGAGGCGGCCGAGAGAAACAAAAGGCAGCAGCCTTTTTGTTGGGGTTCGTCGATCACACCAACAGCAACATTAGTTCGATTACTTCCTCTTTTATTATTATTATCGTTATTGCTATTAGTACAAGATTATTCAACAATTGTTTGCATGATAAATTTTTCTATTGGTAATATGATGGATTCTTTTATGTTAATTATTGTTTTTATTTACCTTGATATGAGTAGCTAGATAATTAATCATCTATTAGATGACGTGAAATAATTATGTGACGGTTGTGATGTTTTAGTTGGTACACTTAATGTTTTGCCGTGATCTTGATGAATTAATTCCTTGTCATTTGTTATTATTATTGTTGGTGATATATGTGTGCTTCGTTGGTGGTACCAGTTGTGTGCATATGTTATTTTAATTGTTTGTCTATGAACAATTAGCACTAGTTCATGGTATGATAGTGAACAATATAATAGTAATAGGAATTAATCTGTCAAGTGGGATTAGCGGTTGGTGGTACCACGTTACCCCACATTAGGCAAAGCTATTATTTAAATAACCAAACAAACTAACTAATTAGGAAAACTATAAACGGAAAGGGTGGTACTCACGGTTATAGTGGAACTCATTGGTTAGGGTTTCAGGTAGAGGATACGGACTTGCTAGCGGTTGGTGGTACCAGTTGTGTGCATATGTTATTTTAATTGTTTGTCTATGAACAATTAGCACTAGTTCATGGTATGATAGTGAACAATATAATAGTAATAGGAATTAATCTGTCAAGTGGGATTAGCGGTTGGTGGTACCATTTAGTGATATTATTTTATTGTTTTTATATTAAAATCTTTTCAGTGTTTCTTTTGAAACAACCTGCCCCGGTAATACCGGATTCCATTGTCTTTTATTATTATTAGTTTAAGCATCGTGACAACTCGGTCACAGAACCCCCCATCTTCTATAATTACATTAAACTCACATTTTTCCTAAATAAATAGTCCCTGTGTTCGATCCTGACTTACCATTTTCTATACTATACACGAACGGGTCCACTGCCCGAGAGTGTGCTTTAGTTAATTAATTGGTATATCTTGTTTATAAATTTAAGACTAGATTTTGCACATCACAAACCGTATGGCTTTTTGTGATCAGCTTTCACACGTGCACAAGTCAAACATCTTTCAACAAAATGTGCCACTTCTCCCTTAATGTTTGGCCACCAATACATGGGTTTCAAATCTGCATACATCTTGGTAATACCGGGATGAACTGAATATCTTGACCTATGAGCTTCTTCAAGGATCAACTCTCGATTACCACCAAGCAATGGTACCCAAATTCGACCCTTATATGTCTTAAATCCACGGCTGTTCGTCTCCATCACAAGTCTTTTCTTCTTTCCAATGCTTTCCTTGTCGATATTATCTTCCATTAAAGCCTTAACTTGAGCTTCCTTGATGCGGTCAAGTAGTCCCGACTTTGCTTGAACAACCATGCTCATCAATCTACAAGAAAAATTCTGCACTTTCCTACTTAATGCATCCGCCACCACATTGGCTTTACCGGGATGATATTTAATCTCACAATCATAATCTTTCAGAAGTTCCATCCATCTCCTTTGCCTTACATTCATTTCCTTTTGTGAGAACACATATTGCAAACTCTTATGATCCGTGTACAAGGTACACTTTGTGCCATATAAGTAATGCCTCCACAACTTCAAAGCAAACACCACTGCAGCCAATTCAAGATCATGGGTCGGGTAATTCTTTTCATGAGGCTTCAACTGACGTGAACCATATGCAATAACTTTGTCCCTTTGCATAAGGACACAACCCAAACCTGAAATAGAAGCATCACTATACACAACAAGATCATCAGTACCTTCGGGTAAGGCTAGAACAAGAGCTTCACATAACTTTGTCTTTAATGTTTGAAAGGCCTTTTCCTGAGCTTCGGTCCATACAAACTTCACCCCTTTCTTCGTCAATTCGGTCATAGGCTTGGCTATACGGGAGAAATCTTGAATGAACCTTCTATAATAGCCTGCTAAACCAAGAAAACTCTTGATTTCCGTAGGCGTCTTTGGCTGCTCCCATTTAGATACAGCTTCAATCTTGGCGGGATCAACTTTAATACCTTCAGAAGAGATAACATGCCCAAGAAACTGAACTTCTCGAAGCCAGAATTCACACTTGGAGAACTTCGCATATAACTTTTCCTCCCTAAGAACCTCAAGAACGGCTCTTAAGTGCTCACGGTGCTCGGCTTCAGACTTTGAATAAATCAGAATATCGTCAATGAAGACAATCACAAAATGATCTAAGAATGGGCGACATACCCAATTCATTAAATCCATAAAAGCGGCTGGAGCATTTGTCAACCCAAAAGGCATGACAAGAAACTCATAGTGCCTATAACGTGTACGAAAAGCTGTCTTGGCCACATCTTCCTTTTTGACTTTTAATTGATGGTAGCCGGACCGCAAATCGATCTTTGAGAAGTAAGAAGCACCATGGAGCTGATCAAAGAGATCATCTATACGCGGGAGAGGATACTTATTCTTAACCGTTCGCTTATTCAGCTCACGGTAGTCTATGCACATGCGCATAGAACCATCTTTCTTTTTGACAAAGAGAACCGGAGCTCCCCAAGGCGAGGAACTTGTTTGTATGAAACTGATAGTCCACAATTTGCACACTTATGTTTGTTTTATCTAGACAAGAAAGTAAAGAACAGAAAATAAAGAACATGAACAAGAATAAGTTCAAATGCAAATATCTAAGCAAGTATAATCATATGTATCATTGATTTAAACGATGAATACATGGTCGATGTTACAACTTGTCTTACAAGAATACAAATGAACTAAATAATTGCTAAGTCTAGACACTCTATAAACTTAAGCAATTACAAGAGAGAAAATAAAGTGACACACACTTTGTGGTGACAAACACGAAGTATAAATGATGCGGCTGTGTTGCTTTAAATAGGGGAGGAATTAGGGCAACACAGCCTTACAATGATCGTGATAGAATGGTGGTTGTCGACTTCTCATAGGCTCGTTATACTTGGATCCAGGAGCCTTTGTCTTCTTTACCAAAACGGGTATGAAAGAGAGAAACCCCTGTTTTGGTCCCAACTGTACCTTTGCCATATAAGGTAATATTCAGTTGGAAGAACCACCATGTGACTTCTTGTCTTCTTGTGGTTTGAAAACTTCCCGCCTTGACACACAACTTGGAAAGTAAACCACCCGCTGACAAGAGTCATTGACTCGCTGATGACTTGTTGACGACTCACGTCAGCGACCAAGTCTGGTCAGCGAATCCTTGACTCAACAATCTCTCCCTATTCGCTGAGAAGACTTGCTGAGTAGAACAGACTTGATAAGAATAAAGGAATGATGAAAAGATGTCTTATATATCAACTTTAAATGTTACAAGCTGATACATTCAGCATTTACATTTATAAGACATCTATAAGTTGGCAGCTTCAAATTCCCAAGCTTCCTCTTGCTTGGCCATTCTGATCGCTGGGTCATCCCTTCTATGAGGCTTTATCAATTCTTCATCCAACTTGCTGATGAACCATCTGTTGTTGGATGTTTCAGCACACCTTCTTCTTATGCTTAAGATGAACCTAGTGGAAGCTTTTTCAAGTTCATCCAAGCGAAAGAAGAGCTGATTATTTTGAAAATTTGTGAAGAACATGCCAGCAGGATTTTCTATCACTCTTCCTTCCTCAAAAACACTTCTGGGAGGAAGTCTGGTGTTCAGCGAGGCATCACCAGTGATAGGAGGAAGGTCCATTGTCAAGGTTCGGTGCTCTGCTTTCCTTTTTCTTTGACCTTTCTTCCTGCTGATGAGGAGACAGCTGCTGGAGTGCCAAACACTTGCCTCAGCATGGGCAAGTCGGCTTTGAACTTAGTTTCATACTCCCTAGCTTTTTCAAAATAATCTTTGAGCATCTTCTGGAGTTGTTCATAGCTGACAGCCTTTTTGTCCTTCACCAGCATGTAAACTTCAGCCCACTCAGAGGCACCCAAGGAGGTTGGCTTGACACCTTCCAGTTTGATGGGATTGTCAGCACCTTGTCTTAAGATTTTCAAGTTTGTCTTAAGACCCATTTCAGCACGAAAGGCTTCAGCAGCAATAATCTTTTGGGGCCTCTTTCTGTCCTTCATAAGTTTCAACCATTTAGCCTTTTCTTCCTCAAACTTGGCTCTCTTCTCGCTGAGTTGCTTCTCAACTTCTTTATGCTTCTGCCTGTATAGAGCTTCAGCACCACCCGCTTTCAGCAGCATCCTTTGCTCACCATCTAGCTGATCTTTTTCAATAATAGGTAGCTGCTTGATATACTCAAGATTTTTTCTTTCATTTTCTTGATTTGCCTTGATCCTATCCAACTCCTTGATGGCTTCTTCTTGAGTTTTTCCATCAGCAGTCAAGGCAAGTATATCTATTGCTTGATGTTGATGGCCTGCTGATGTTTGAATAGAGAGTTGAGCAGCAAGAGAGGATGGAGTAGCGATTTCTGGAAGATCAGTAGGTCTCTTGAAGAATCCAGACTCAGTGAGCTGTCTTCGACGTTCATCAGAGAGTGGGGTAATTTCAGCACTTGCCAGATATCTTCTATGAAAGACTGGCAACATTTCACTTGACCTATCCCTGGCCATTTCTTCAGCAAACCCAACTTCCCATGAAGCTTTGACAGTTTCAGGGTCAAACTGTTCTTTCAAATCACCAAAAGCTTCAATGTGACCCTCAACAGCAGCAGGGGGTGCATTGAACCTAACAATTTGTTGCTCCCCCTCAATACCAGCTGGGGGAGCTTCATTATTTCCATCTTTTTCAATCTCCCCCTCAACACCAGCAGGGGAATTTCAACATTTGCCTCTTTTTCAGTCTCCCCCTCAACACCAGCAGGGGGAACATCATCAGCCTTGGTTGTGTCATCCATTTCTAGTATCTCTTCAGCAGAGTCTTCATAGATTTGGGCAACTGCCTTGTTCACTGCTTCATTTACCATATCTAAAACAGCAGCATCAACTTTCTCCCCCTTGGAAGTTGTAGTGTTAATGACAACTTCCATAGTCGCTGGCTGTTTAGATTGTTGTTTAACAAGCTGGGCCAACAATTTCTTAATTTCATCAACTTCTTTCTCCAGTCTAACTTGCCTCTGGCGATCTTCCTCAGTAAAGGATGCAGAAGGGATTGGAAGATCAGCCACTTGTTTTTCTAAGGCATGAATTGCCTTAGTGTTACTGTCGACTTGAGTTGTCAGAGGGGGAATGAGACCACTCAACTTCTTGACACTAGCAGCAGCAGACTTGCTGGTAGAGGCTGCCTTCTTTGCTGAGTAGCTGGCGGAGTTGGCACATTTCAGCAGCGACAAGGCACTAGATCGAAGGATCTGCTGATCATGCTTGATAACTTTGGTGGATTCATTGATTTTGTGTTGATCAGCAGCCATGGTGATGAATTTTTCTTTAATCATCTCTACTTCTGAGCAGTTTTCAATTTGCTTGTTGTACCAGCTGGTCAAAGTAGAGATTAGTCTTTCAGATTCATTTTCCTTCACTTCTACAGCAATTTCTGCATATTTGGTGAGATCATTCAATTGATGCTCCACCCTTTCTAGTCTGTTGTCAGTGTATGTGGAGTAAGAAATGCCCAAATCTTGAGCAGCAAGGGGTTCGACTGCTGTTGGCAATTTAGAGGAGCAACCAGGAACAGCTGGGATAGAGAGAGGCATGCCCAGAGATAGCATGGTGTTCACTGGTTGTTTTGGAGGAGTTTTAGGTCTTGCAGTAAGAGTAACTGCTTCAGAAGTTTCTTCAATATTTTCATCAGTCGCTGCTGCATTTTCACCAGCAGCAGCATCAACATTTTCATCAGCAACAGCAGTATCATTATTTTCATCAACCTCCATGTCACTTGCTTCTTTCTCGTCAGCATGACTGTAAGAATCAAGCTGAAAATCATCAGCAACAAAATCATCCAGGTCAAAATCACTTTCATCGTCAACTTCTTCTTCAGCAACTACTGTTTGTTCACTTTCAACATCAATATTACCAACATCACGTTCCACATTTCTTTCTTCAACACCTTCAATTTCGACATCACCATCATTATGTTTAGTTAATCCAGTTAAATTTTCACCCCCAGTAACTTGCACTTCAGGAAAATCAGTAGTAGTTGCGTCCCTTTCAGCAATAGAGAAGCTGATTGGGTTGGGGGATTGAAGAGCTTCTGTTTCAGTCTGTTGCTGCTCTATGGTTTCAATAGCAGCAGGGGTTTCCTCCTCATCAATGAGAGACAGCTGAGAGGAGTCTAATCCCTTAATCATCACACCTTTTGCTATTTTCTTCTTTCTTTTTGGAGCATCGGCAGCGGATGAGGATGGAGCAGCAGATTTGGTGAACTTGGTTCTTACCTTCTTTGGTGCATTTGCACTAGTGTCAGTGATCATAAAGGAGGATGGTGCAGTCTCACTGCCACCAACCTTTTTATACATAGAGGGATAAGCAGAGAATAGAACTTTTTTCATTTGAGGAGTGAGAGAGGCAAACTTGCTATCAAAAAGATTACTATCACAGGCTGGCTGTTTATAGACAAAGGGACCAATTCTTGGTGCTTTGCAGATAGTAGCACCAAATTGATTGTACTTTTCTTTCAACTCTTGTTTGAATATCAGAGAGAAAAATCTTGTGAATGGGACTGTGTAGGAGTGATTGCTTGCTTGGACTTTAGCCTTCATGTCTTCAAAAATGACTGAGGCAAAATCAATAAACCTTCCAGTGGCTAATGCATGTATAATTTGCATATTTGCTGCTGTGGCTTGATCATGAGATCCAGAATTGCCTCCCAAGCATTGAATAACATGAGAAAAAAGTAATCTCCATATACCAGGGAGATTTTTCTTGGTGGGGTTGCTGGGAACAACATCTGGTTTTTCCAAGTTCGCACCATACCCAATGGTTGGCAACCACTCCTTCCATTGTTCAACTGTTGCCGGATTTACAAAAGGTTTTTCTTTTGTCTGGTCAGGTAGACCAAGAGCAGTTCGAAGAATCTTGGGTGTTATTGATATGCGTACCTGCTTCTTTTTAACGGTGCCAGAAATAGCACCGATACGTACGTGATAATCACATGTCCACCAAAATTCTCTAAGAAGATAGACATACATATCTTCTGGGTCAGCGTAAATAGCACTACTTACAGGACATGCCTTTATAAAGTCCAGCATTTGTTGATATCCAGTGATACCGGAGGGAACTTCAATGGACCCCAAATAATTATTGGGTTTGATGGAGATTGTATGGGCTTGGAATTTGGCTTTGGACGAGGGAGCAATTTTTTCAGGATCAAATGTTTTCGAATGCATGTAGAGGGGAACATGTTTAAGAGCCTTTTGAGTAGCCAGATCATCAGGCAACTCAACATGAGTTGGAGATTTAGGTTGATTTTTCGATGAAGGGTTTTGAATTTTTGATGGTTGTTGTTGTTCCGAAGAAGAAGCCATTTTAGATTGAGATTTAGAAATGGGAAGAGGAAGATGAATAGTGAGAGGAGATAGAGAGGATTTTGAGAAGTTTGAGAGATTTGGAGAATAAGAAAAAGAAGGAGAATTATGAGAGTATGAAAAAAAATGGTGATTGAAAAAGATTTGAATATATATAGCATGGAAATGGGCCCCATAACTTATGATAGTGAATTGTCACCAATACTCTCTTTCATACGTAATATGTACATATACATATACGTATTTGAGTAACGTATAAAAGTGGATTGATGTGACAGCTTGTACCCCTATTTCAAAAGTACTCGAGTTTTACGGCGGATACAGTGTACAAGTTGTCCGTTTGGGAGAAAATCGAGGTAACCGTTTGATATTCTTATTAAAATATTATTATAAATGGTTAGCGGATATGCTCAAATGAAAGAAAAGTTGAGATCTAAGTATATCCGCTGACAAAGTTAGAAAATATGGTTACCTCTTTTAGTAAGCAAATTTCAACCAGCGACTTTTCAACTAATGTTGGTCGCTGATGAGTAAGGAATACAATTTTTAGCAAATTGTCAGCTATCAACGGATTTGATATGTCTTTACCAGCAGCCGTTTGCTGCTGGACTAGATAGAGACTTTTAGCTCTCTATTGCTTTTGTTTTGCTTTTTCCCAAAGCAACAGGGATCAACGGTTTTGATAAGTCTTTACCAGCAGCCGTTTGCTGCTGGACTAGATAGAGACTTTTAGCTCTCTATTGCTTTTGTTTTGCTTTTTCCCAAAGCAACAGGGATCAACGGTTTTGATAAGTCTTTACCAGCAGCCGTTTGCTGCTGGACTAGATAGAGACTTTTAGCTCTCTATTGCTTTTGTTTTGCTTTTTCCCAAAGCAACAGGGATCAACGGATTTGTAATGTCTTTACCAGCAGCCGTTTGCTGCTGGACTAGATGGAGACTTTTTAGCTCTCCATTGCTCTTTATGTTCAGCAAGTAAGATACTCTTGAGCTTGCTGAAAGATATTTTTGACTATAAGGTCACTTTTCAACATATAAGAGAGATGTATGTTGAAGCATCAGCAGACATGACAAGTCATGTTGCTGATTCACCATTCAGCATTCCCAACTTACTGACCAGATACTTGAATCTGGATTCATCTAAGGGTTTTGTGAAAATGTCAGCAAGTTGGTCATCAGTGGGGATGAAGTAGATTTCAACATCCCCTTTCATGACATGGTCACGAATGAAATGGTACCTAATGTCAATGTGTTTGGTCTTAGAATGTTGAACAGGATTATGTGTGATTGCAATTGCACTTGTATTGTCACACATCATGGGAATCTTAGAGAATTCTAAGTCATAGTCAGCGAGTTGGTTTTTCATCCATAGGACTTGTGCACAACAACTCGCTGTTGATACATATTCTGCTTCAGCAGTGGAGATGGATACTGTATGCTGTTTCTTACTAGACCAACTAGTCAGCTTCCCCCCAACAGTTGACATCCACCACTGGTACTTTTCCTATCTAACATGCAGCCAGCATAGTCAGAGTCAGAATATGCAACTAGGTCAAAATTGGAGTCTTTGGGTACCAGAGACCCAATGTGGAAGTACCTTTTAGATACTTGAAAATTCGCTTAACAGCGAGAAGATGAGATTCCCTAGGAGAGGCTTGATATCTTGCACATAAGCAAGTAGCAAACATGATATCAGGACGACTCACTGTGAGATACATCAGCGAGCCAATCATTCCCCGATAGAGAGTGGGGTTCACATGCTTGCCATCAGGATCAGCATGAAGATTATTGGAGGAGACATGGGAGTGGCCTTAGTAGTGACATTAGACGTGTCAAATTTGGCCAGCATGTCTCGAATATACTTTTCCTGATTAAGGAAAATCCCATTTGGTAGTTGACGAATTTGAAGACCAAGAAAGAAGGTCAGCTCACCCATCATGCTCATCTCAAAATGAGAGGACATCAGTGAGCTGAACTTGGTACAAAATTTCTTGCTGGAGGACCCAAAAATGATGTCATCTACATATATCTGAACATATAGGACATCAGCACCCTTTCTATAGATGAAGAGGGTGCTATCAATGGATCCTCGCTGAAACTTATTAGAAAGAAGAAATTCAGAGAGAGTGTCATACCAAGCTCTGGGAGCTTGTTTAAGACCATAGAGTGCCTTATAGAGGCGATAGACATGGTGTGGCTTGGCTGGATCTTCAAAACCAGGTGGCTGCTCACATAAACTTCCTCATCGAGTTTTCCATTTAGAAAAGCACTCTTTACATCCATTTGATATACTGTGAAGTTTCTGTAAGCAGCATGTGCCAAGAATAAGCGAATTGCTTCTAACCGGGCCACTGGTGCAAAGGTTTCATCGTAATCAACACCTTCTTCTTGAAGGTATCCTTGTGCAACCAGCCTAGCCTTGTTACGAGTAACAATACCATCTTCGTCCATTTTATTCCTATAAACCCATTTAGTTCCGATGGGTTCTTTTCCAGGAGGTAGAGGAACCAAAAACCAGACATTCTGTCTTTTGAATTGGGTGAGTTCCTCTTGCATGGCAGCAACCCATGAGGGATCAACCATTTCTTCTCCTATATTTTTGGGAGTGATCATAGACAAGAAGTTTACATACAGACATGTATTTCTTGTCGCTGATCGAGTAATAATCCCCTGCTGAGGATCACCGATGACTTGGTGAGCTGGATGACTAGACGTCCACTTAAGCGTAGGAGCACTTGAGACACCAAGTTGAGTGGCAGCGGAAATTGGAGCGATGGGATCAGCAGGAGTATTATAAGAAGAGAGGTCAATGGTAAGAATGGGTTCAGGAGAATAGCTGTTTAGATCGAGAGTATTTAAGCAAGTTCACCAATTTGCTAAAAAGTGATTTTCTCAAAGAAATGACTTTGTATTTATAGGCAACAAAATTCTCCAGTGAATTTTGTGTCGTACAAATATGGTTGGATGTATTTAATGATCCGACAAGATCATTAAATGTATTAGATAAGGAATAAGGATAAAGTCACATCAAGTGCAAGTGTATCCTTTTATCCAACCACCTTAACACACGTATACTTTGGTAAAGAACAAGTGGGTTGTTCTTTGGAAAGTGTGTAAAAGCTTAAAGTCAAATCCTCGATATCAGTGTTCAGACTTGTAAGGTCTAGAACACTGACAATCCTCCAGTGTACAGATCTGGTAAGACTTCCAGTGGACTCCGCCATTTGTCAGTCTTCTTTATTCTGACTTCAGTCTTTGACTTCAGTGAGAACGTCTTCAGTAAAGTAGATCTGGACTGGGGTGAAGTCCAGTGAGCTAATCTGGAGAATACTCCAGATTTCCTATTCAAGTATTTGCTCACTGGTCTTCCATTAT
>CM067173.1:130327408-130427126 GCA_034093135.1 Erigeron breviscapus
CTTCTCGTACAAGAGATGTAAATCTCTTAACGACTCCATATGCTCCTTCACCTGGTGTCAATCCGGCACCAAGTGCACCTAGTAATGCCTCTGCCATTAAACTAAACCCTAACAATCCAATGGCAAGCTTACGAGGTTCTCAAGGGTCCGATACCCTTATTGGTAGAATCCGAAGGTTTTTGAAGGATTCTCCAATAGGACCCTCATTCTCTCTAAACCCACGCAAGTTGTTTCACAACTACTTGTGTGAGTTTTGGTACACTGCCGTTCTTTCTTCTGATTGTTCCTCCATCAGTTTCACTTTAAAGGATGAACAATCCAGTGTACCTTGACCGCTGAAGTGTTAAGGGATGCCTTACACCTTAACTACTGGAGAGAGGATGAATCTCCAGTTGTTCTACCCCCAGGTATCAATTTTCGTCAAGTACTCCTAGAGATGGGTCATAGGGAGTGTTTGGATAATGGGGTACTGAAAACAAAGGGTGCTATGACCATGAAGGGTCTTACACCTTCATGGAGGTAATTTCTTCATACACCTGGTGGAGAGCATGGGTGGGAGTTCTGGTGGACTTGACCAGATTAACTCCTCAGCAAGCAGAGTGGCTTACTGCTTGTGGAACGGATTGAGAGTGGACTTTGCAGATATTTTGTATAGAAGCCTAGTACAAAAGCTGAAGGGCTCCAGGGGTGTGTGTATCCCCTTTTTTCAAGATTTCTCTCTCTCTGTTTTCAACAAATTTTGGGCATGAAGAATAAAATACGGATTCTCCGTATACAAGGCCAGATTTGTTGAGGAATCTAGACTCACTAGTATCTGAAGCTGGTGAGGTCGAAATTCCAGAGCGAATGCTAGTGGCATTTGCTAAAACTGATGCACCTTTGGAAAGTGGATCAGAAAGACAACTGGGCGGGCCTCAAAATAATGAGGGACCCTCCAGTTCGTCTCAAGTTGTGGTTGAGGATAGAACAACCATAACAGAAGCAACTCCTATCACGTCTATCCCTGGTGAAGATGCTTCGGCATCTGATCCTCCAACTGATGAAACCATCCAGGTAACTGGAACTGGTCATCAGGAGCCTGAACGCGATGTTCAGCCATCCCTATCATTTATGAATCTAGGCATAAATGAGGATGAGTTCCATCTTGAATCTTCGGATTCTGAAGGAACACAAGATGATCAAGAAATGGTTGATGCATCTGTACATGATCAACTCCCTTCTTTCTCTGATCAACCCCTAGAACCACAAGTTTCAGTTTCCTATACAGATATGCTCACCCATACTTCCCCACAAAGAACTCCATCACTAATATCAACTCTTTTTGTGCCTAGAGATAGGCACACCTCCCTACCGCCGCCGTTGGTCATACCTGAGCATTCTCAGCCTGACCAACACATTGAAATTTCTCAGCGTTCTTTTTCACTACCATTTTTCCTTCTTTTACCACTGGAACAACTGGAGAGGCTTCCTTTGTTTTGCCTCCTCCAGTTGAACTGGTACAACCTGCTACTGGTCCAGTGACAACTTCTCCTTTGTCACTGGAAGACTCAATTTGTCTCATTCTCAACCGACATCCAAAACCTGATCAAACGGGTGGAGGGTGTTCATAAGACAATTGAGCAGAATGCCAAGTCCATTTCCAAATTCAACAAGGACACAATCACAAATTCGAAGGTTGTTGATTTGGGAATAAACAAGTTTGCTGCCAATGAGGACTTGGTATTTCAGAAGTTGAATGAGTTAGTCTCAAGCTGTAACAATCTGTCCACATCTTTGAAGGAAGCTTTTGACTTAACTCATTCCAATGTCAATACATCTATCTCCAATCTCTTGAGTAACACTGTTCGATCATCAGAGGTGGATCTGAAGGAGATAGAAAGGCAGGTCAAAGAGTTGTTTGAAAGACCTGGCCTTAATGTAGTTGAAGGTTGGACAGCAGGTGGCATCTTCAGTTGGCCAGATTATTGATGACAAACTGGCCAGTCGAGAAGATGAACTAGTTAAGAAGGTAATGGCTGAAATTGCCAAGCTCCCCTCTACTCAAGTTAATCTGGAGCCTCTGGCACTCGAAGTAAGACAATTAAGGGGTGCAGTCAATGCTGTAAACACTCAGTTAGCCTCTCACACTTTATCTATCAAGCAACTGGTAACTGAAGTGGATAACTTGAAAAAGAAGGATGCTGAAGTGAAGGAACAAGTGGTTAAGGGTTTAGATGAAGACTCAAAACTGTTGAAAGACTTGAAGACTGGTCAGGACCAAACTGCAGCAAATGTCTTGACCCAGTCTCAAGAAATTAACCACTTATGGAGATCCTTCCGGATGATTTGCACAGTTTTTAAAGAGTGCAAGGATATGCAAACGTGGCAGCCTCTAGCCCGTTTGCCCTCCAGTAATGAAGACTGGGCAGCTATTCGTGCAGGTCTAGATGCTGCCAAGGGGGAAAGGGAAAGAAGGAATATCCTTGCACCTGCACCAAGACTGCCAGGTCCAGTGAGTGCAAGGCAGTTGGTTGAAAGAACTGTTGTTGGGTCAGATGAAGGTGATGACCAGCAGCATGTTATTGAACAATTTGATGATGTTGTTGATAGGGGGAATAAGAATAAAGGAAAGGAAGTTATGCCGGCCACTGATGAACAAACAAAAGCAACTGGAACTGAGGCCAGTGTGCTAGAAACTGGTAACATTGATCAGCTGCCTCCAGTGTCAGAAGATGTAAGTAACCAACTGGCAAGACTTGGGGACGCAATCAAGGAGAGAAAGAAACAGATGAGGGTTAATCAAGCTAATGATAGAAAAACTTTAGCCCCAACTCTACTTGATATAAGTGATGCGCGTCTCCTGGGCATGACACTTGTAGAATATGCCAAAGTCAAAGCTGACCCCAGAATTATCAATGCCTTAAAAGAACAGCTGGAGGTTGAGCTTGACAAACATTACAGGGAGGATGAGGCTGAATATGATGCCAGATGTCTAAACATCACAGTGGAGAAGGCAAAGGCAGTGAGAACTGAAGGAATTCTCAAACGAACTGAGCATATAAAGAAAGTGGTCAAACAAGTGTTGAATCCACCCAAGTCCAGAGGTAAACCTAAGTTGCTGCCAAGAGATGCGGACCTTAGAACCTGGGTGGAAACAACTGAACCTTCAAGTGAAGATATCAAAGTTGCAGTGCACAGTATGAGCACTGGCCAGATCAAACTGGCCAATGAATCTGAAGCTCAAGAATATTTATCTGAAGTGCAACAGCGGAGATATCACCCTGGTAAGATTACTGATGTGAAAGTTTCAATCAAACCAGGTACCAAACACTTCACTGTTGGGGTTCAACACCTTAATGGACCCATGAGGCAAACTGAGAATCCTGATGTAATTTCATATGGCTATTCTGAGCTGGTGGAGATGGTAAACTTGTTGGGGGCCAAGCAACAAAAGAACAAGGTTGAAAGGGGATGGATGTTTGTTCTTCAAAGTCTGCTCAAGTTTAAAGAAAATATTGAAGAGAGACTAAATGTTGATCCAGAAGACAAACAACCCATTTCTACAGTTGCCAAGAGAAGGAGAACTGGCGAAGGGCCATCTGTTTAAGTTCTTCTTCATTTTATCTTCTTGTAATTTTTTTACAGTCTTGTAACTCTTGTAAATTTCATTATGTATAAATGAAGTTGCCAGATTGTAACAACAAATAGATAAATGATTAAATCTAACAAACTCAAACGAAAAATACCAAGGCATTTATTGATCTATAAAAATGCCTTAGAAACTTAGATAGATTTAAATCGAACAAGTCTCACTAGTTAACACTTGTATAGATACAAAAACTAGAACAAGACTTAGATTATATTTCTAGACAAATAGGGGGAATTTGTTAGGACCAGTTCACCTGGAACTGGCCAGTCACCAGTTCACACTGACCAGTCACCAGTTGCATCTGGTGACCCAGTAAACTGGTGACCAAGAAGATTTGTCCAGAAATATATTGAAGTCCAGTTGCACCGTACAGTTACCGCAACTGAAGACTTCCTCCAGTTGAGAACTGACCAAGTTGAAGAAGCATTCCAGTTGAAGTCGAAGACAACAAATGGAAGATAGAGAATGCCAATGGCAGCGAAGCCCAGTTGACATTCTAGTCAGTTACAAACTGGAGACCATCAGTAGAAAGTCCTTACAAAGCTTTACACTGATTACGAGGAATTGACTTGTATGCTTTATGTCCCCTTACATGGATAATAAGTCTTACCTTATTATTTAAGTAATAAAGATACATAAAGCTGGTTGGATAAAGTTGCCTTAACCGACAACTTTATACTACTTTTAAGGAATTAAATGCTATTCCTTAAATGATCTCAACCACATTTGTACGGCCAAAGTTAACATTCCAATGTTAACTTTGCCTATAAATACAAGTCATTGCACACAAGAATATTAAGTTAATTCACAAAGTCGAATAACTTCACACTTTGCAAACCTGCAATATTCTTGGTGAACTTGTGCAATACTCTCTCAATCGCTAAAAGGAACATTTCACTACTTTAAGTGTTTCGATTGTTGAAGAGAAATTCCGAGTATAGATCAATTGTATTTCATAGGTTGTTAGGATATTTACATTCGTGTATTATCTTGGTTCCGCATCAACCTTGTAATTTGTTTAATATCAATAAATAAATTACACATTGAAAACTACATATTGTCTCATCAAGATTGTTTACAAGTTATTGTATTATTGCATTGTTCTTTACTTATTGTCTTTTTTATAAGTAATCTATCTAGAACTTGGTATATACTTATCTAACTGGTCGTCTCCAGTTTAGCAAGTATATTGCAAAGTAACTCCACCATCGACATAGAGGTGTCTTCAGTAGTACCATCTAACGAGTTGGGACTTACAGGTCGCATCTTTTCTAAACACGTGGTCATCACGTGTTTACATATTAACACGCGTTTGTTAATGGGCTATGGGCTTTAATATATACGGTCCATATTAGCACGCGTTTATGAACAGTATAGTATAAATACACACACATAATACGTATTTTACAACAGTGATATTAGATAATACACAGAAATTCTGTGCAATTGTAAACTCGCGCGCGTTTAAGGTCTTAGGTTGTTTCAACAACGAAAGACGATAATATAATTAAGCAAACAGGTTATCACGAGAGGATTCCGCACTCTCGTCATAACTATAAGCGTTCTCGTTGACGATCAGTTCACAAGGTAGGGACAAGTAACAAGGAATAACCGTGTCGGATAACAACCGTTAACAATAAGTGAGGATTAGGAGAACTAATCACATCCAAGAAAAACCTATAAGGTTTCACATTATCACAATTCAATACAAGTCAACGTTCAACAACAACGATTCCATATAACGTTCAACAACGTTCCATAACAATCAATAACATTCAACAACGGTGCGGCTTACATAGTTAATAATTAACAATGCGCTAACGGTGCGACTTATATAATGAATAATGCGCTAACGGTGCGACTTATATAATGAATAATGCGCTAACGGTGCGACTTATATAATGAATAATGCGCTAACATGTCCACATCAACAATTCAATCATACAATCAATCAAATCAACAATCAACAGTTAAACAAACATGTACACTTTTCAGCCCGAATCTCAATTGAGTAGGGAGGGTTTACGAAACTCACCTTAGTTGCAGTAGCGATTAAGTGCAGTAGATAATCCTCGTGATGAGTTAACCTAAATCATATAAAGTATAATTAATAAATAATTACACTAGGGTTTTACTTGGATAATTATAAGACGTCTTCTTCATAGTTTATGATCGTTAATATCGTTCTATTTTATTTAAATAATTAAATAAAATAATTTAGAAAATCTTATAAATTAATCCAACACTTTTATGATTGTATTCTATGTTTATTATAGTTATAGTGTTATAGTTTACCCATTTTTATAGTTATCTTTAAAAGAGTCATCAGTTTAGTAAGAAACTGACGAACAAAGGACTAAAACTGTCAGAAAAACTAACGGCACTGTCAGGAAAACTAACGATACTGTCAGTTTAACATACAAACTAACAAAAAGCACTGAAACCATCAGGAAAACTAACGATACATGACAGCATCAACAAAAAGGACTAAAACTGTAAATAGTTTTAACGATTAGGACCAAAACTGTTATAAAATCTAACGGTGTTAACGGACAGATTAACAATTTTGTACTTCTTGTTTCGATCTTGTTATGGTAAACGTATAAGTAGTCAAGTAACCTGTTGGTAGAGTTCTGTGGATGGTTGATGGCGGAAAAAGGTGGTGGCTCACGGCGGTTCCACGGTGGTTATCTAGAAATGAACCAAGAAACGTTTAGGACATATTAAGCTCGAACAAACAAGCATGGACAAGTCTGGAATGACTTGTTACGAACCTTGAACACCTCTTTGATGTTTGAACGTCAAGTGGTGGTGTGGAAGTGGTTCACGAAGCTGTGAACAAAGAAAAGGGGGAAGAAAACGTTTAGAGAGAGAAACCGAGTTATGGTTTTGTATAGAGTCTTACTTACGATTCCTCACCTTTCCTGGATGTTGAGGAGTAGTTTGGTGGTGGCAAGAAGGTCGGAAATGGTCTTGTATCGTAATATCATGTCGAAGATGACGATGAATAGTGACAATGGTGGTTTCCTCGGTGATGAGTTCTTGGCAACAAAACCGACAGCAGCAGCTTCTAATGGTGGTGATTATTTGATGTTGATTACGACTTATATCTATATATATATGTATTTGTAAGGGGATGGTAACTAGTTGGTGGTGTTTAAAGGTGGTGCGTGACTTGTTCTATATCGAGCAGCAGCAGTAGTGAAAGATGGTGCTGATAATATCAGTAACAAGTAGCAACAGCCGTGCAAGAATAGCAAGGGTTCGGAGGAGGTGATGGTAACCAGTAAACAGTTCCTGGTGATGGTTTGGTAACAAGCAATAGTGGTAATCGAGTTGTAGAGCAGGCAGCGAAGCAACAAAGCAGTAAAGCAGTAGCACTTATGGTTCTCTGGTGGTGGCCGTGAGGTGGTGATTGCTTGGGGTAGTGGTGACCAGCAGCGAGCAGCAGTAGTAATATGGTGGTGTTTTCATCATCTATATCTATATGTATATATATATAATCGGTATGTATATATATATGTGTGTGTTTGTATGTGTGTGTGTGTTCCATTATATAATACAATATAAGATACTATGGATTGATTGATTGATTGTTGTGTCACGAGAGAAAGGAAAAAGAAAGCAGGACAAAAGGAGCATCACGGACGATTTGTTAATTTTGGACTTCAATGATTCTGTACAAAATTGTTTCACAGATCATTTGTCACTTTATATACAATATAGATATATAATAAGAGAAAGAAGTTCAAAGAGAGAAAACAACGTGGGAGGGGGGCCGAATTAAAAAGGAAAAAGCAGAAAGGATTTTGTCACAGAATAAGAAAAGAATCACGGGTATATTAGTGAATTATCGTATAATTATTTAATTGATAGTCATTGTTTGCTAAATGTTTAATCCGTGATTTAATCTAAATAGTTGACGTTATTTTGTCAAACTTTAAATTTGATCTTATTAAGGCTTTAGACATAATACCTTATGATTTTTATATTCTTCATTAGTCGTCTTTTATCAAATTTTATATTTACTCAGATTTTTGCGAGTTGTTACATTATTCCCCAGTTAAAAGGATTTCGCCCTCGAAATCTAGATTGTATCGAATAAAATTATACTTAACTTGATTTACGTTTTATCTCAATGACAATAAATCGATATTAGAGGACATGGCATCTAAGTATCTATTCTACATTAGACAATCACACATAATTAACAGAAAGATACAAGGCGCATCCCTATTTGATGCCTTCTACTCTCAACAGAGTAGGATGAACTCATATGATTCTATACAGAATCCTTCTACTCTCAACAGAGTAGGATGAACTTGCACACAATCCTCAACACGATTAGCATTTATAATTAACATGTATAACATCCTACAACTTGTACTCATGAAGAAATCAATAGTTTATACACATATAGTATCGACTACTTACACATCTATGGTATAGATGATCTGTCCGTACACAGGTAAGTCTGACTAAAACACTATACAAAATTCAAATCCACTTTATCTTCCATATTTGACCGTTAGAAACGGCTCCTTTTTAGACTATATAATAATACCTTAACATACTTTTCTCCATGCCATATCAACTTAACATTTTCTTTTCTTCAGAATCTAACCAAAACCCGAAACCTAATATCGAAAATGTTGAGTCCTTTCCTAATCGTAATCTACATTATTATCATAGTGTGGTTAATTACTGTGGCTCAACTTCCATTGGATGAGGCTATTCATTGGTTAGTCGTGTTCGTTCTTGGCGTGGTTCCCTTACTGTTTGTCACCACCTGGGTTTCTTTGTATGGTTTTTAAATATGTTGTATCCCTAATTGTTGTATTTCCGTTTAAATAATGTAACAAGTTTCACTTGTATTGTACGAATAATGAAATACAACTTCTTCGATCTCTTTTGGGGATTGTTGTCGATTAGGGAAATTCCCCAGTTAAAAGAATTTCCCATATTTGTCTTGATAGATTTTTATACCAAGTTCATTTGTGTATTTTAATCGTTGATCGCCAAATCATAATTTTAGCCTTTCAAATAATTCTTATTTTCAAATTTGAAGTTCTTTTACCAAGACACTACTGTTATCCAGTTGGAAAAGTCGACATATTTTTGTTGATAACATTTGTCTCATTTTCTTAAATTCAATCATTAAAGGCGATCCATGGGTCAAAGAAACAAATATTACCTAGATCACTCCTGAAACAATAGTTTGGATCAAAAATTCATCTAGGGTTCAAAAAGATGAATTAGCAATTGATATGGTTCTCGAAAAAGAAGCAGTGAAGAAAAATAATGATGTGTGGAAGACGGTCTATTCATTAAGCTATTAATTTAGTTGAGGATTTTCTCGACATAGTATACGCTTTTGAGTAAACTGTTCAGCTCTTTTCAACCTTGGTTAACGGGATGATAAAGTTTAGAAATTTTATCTTTAAAAAAAATATTTCGGTAATTACTAATTACCGTAGCAATGATTAAAAATTTCTGTAGTTTATGGACACCTGTCCGTTCTTTCAGGTTACATTTCCCTTTTCATCCTCTATAATAGAAACCGTTTTCTTAAGGAAGAATGCACACTAAATCTTCTTTCTCTATCTCTTTTATTTACTTAGTTCTTTATCTGCTAATTTGTTTTTAGCTATTCCGTTCACAGCCAGCTTGTGTTCTAACAGATCTCCGACTTTCTCTTTGGTAAGCTACATTTTTGTGCTCTTTCTTTCTCATCTTGGATAATATACTATCTATTTATATGTTTATATAAAACTTTTATCTTTTAATTCATGTTCGCTTAATTAACATTATTGTTCCACCGATTTATCATAAGATAATGAAAAATTTCGGTGCCTCTTCGAGCGATCCAAAAGGCAAAAGGCCAATGACTCAAGAGGATCTTGTAGATCTTGAAACAAATAGGGTCAAAAGGATTAGGCAGGAGGCCGTGATGTTAGGTATTTCCTTTGAAGATTACAAGGCGATGGTAGACGAAGATGTCCACCATTTTGAGAAACAAACTTCTGAAGATGAAAAACTAGCAAAAATTTTATCTCAATTTTTAACAGAGGAGGAATCTATCCGTGTGAATCGTCAAATAAAAGAAGATGAAAAGTTTGCAAGAGCCCTAGCTCAGCAAGACGAAGATAATCTCTCTCAAAGGGAGAAGTCCATTTTTGCCATGTCATCTGAAGAAGAAGAAGAAAATCCCAATATTCCACCTCTTAAGAGAAGAAAAAGAGATGCTGCTGGGGGAAGTAACATGTCAGGGTCGAGCTCTGACAGAACTCCTAATTCTTGAAATCAAGAGGGATTTTATAGAAATATTTGGAATCTGTTATAAATTTTTATAAATCAAATCTTAAGTTGTCCAGAATGTGTTTTTAAATCAGAATAATATTGTTTGATAATGTTTCTTATGTATTTGTTATGTCAATTGTCTGACCAAAACTTATTGTAGATAAGAAGAACTCAATATAATCATGGACGCAATGGCAAAACCAGATGATTGGTACTAGTGAATGGGGAACATCAATCGATGATTTTTGCCAAGACTGGCTTCTCCAAAATACAGTACCAACATCACAGTTAGAACCCCCAACAGAAAATGTCAGTGCATCGTTCCCAACTTTTGTTGATGCAGTACATCATGGAGTTTCATCTCCAATCCCAATGAACCCTTTATATCAAAACTTCTCTTTCGATACACCAGAAGTAACATTCCAGTTGAAATCAACATTCCAACCAGTACCTTCTGAGGAGAGTAACAGGGCACCAGGCAAACGTCCAATGTCAGACTCGCCCACACTATACCCCAATCCAATTGGTGACACATATTATGAGGTCTCAACCTCGAACAGGGTGGAACCGGTTGATACGATAATGAATCATGGACCAGAGTTTGAGAAGCACGTAGAAGACTCATGGGCTTATATTTGCAAGCTTTATAGTCGTAAGAAAAAGTCCGCAAAAGTATCGTCCTCGAAAGCCCAAAGAAATGTAAGGCCGAAAAGGTCTTACCAGTTTGTGAAACCTAATACTACTTTGGTAGTATTTGGAGAAGAAATGAACATATCAGAGATGCCAACACCGATATGCTCATGCACAGGGATACCTAGGACCTGTCGCGGGTGGAGTACAGAGGGATGAACCTCCATTTGTTGTACAGCTTCTCTTTCCATGTATCCGTTGCCAACATATGTCGGGCCAAGTCGTATTGTAAGGTTGTCGGGGAGAAGAATGGGTTGTAGTACATTCTCAAAGGTCATAGAGAAATTATTGTTAGAAGGGTACGATCTCGATTGTCCAATTGACTTGAAAGATCATTGGGTTAAACATGGGACTAACAAGTATGCATTGAATAGATAATCGTGTGATCTTCTTAGATTCAGGAATTTGGCTACTTAAACTATAAAGTAGGATTACATAAACAGTTAGTGATTTTCGTATGTCTATTTTCCTCTTTTCTTTATTGCGAAATTTATATATAATTTGTTTGTAGTTAACACTTTTATTATTGCTTATCTCAAAATAGTCTGATAAAGCCATCCTACTTTATCTTGTTCCATCAAGATCCAGATATCTTATTTGTTGTCGGCCATTTTGAAAAATTATTGTCATCTGACATCATTGCTTACGTTATATAAGCGAATAGTACCTCATAGTAAAATCATGTATTCTTACCTTAAAGTACAAATCATTTAAGAGTAAAAACTACAAGACTTTATTCCTGCATATAATCATTTAAGTTCATAATCTTCTACGACCATCGTGTTTGCTCTTATTCTAGTCATTTCTTGAACACATTCGTTAAATTACCAACTCAAACCTCATGTTCGTAAAAATGTCTCTTAACACACTAGGTCTCCTAATATTTCATAGTATCTCACTTTAATTGAACATTATAGTCTCCAAAATCTTAGCTCATTCTATCAGTCAATCGTAACTATAAGTTTGAACTTAGTCTATAGTTCATAATAAATCATTGGTCTACAATTATAGATTATAAGTATCTAAGACCTTAATAAGAATGTATTCTAGATCTTATTCTCATACTGTTATTCCAACAATGACTGATAATTGTAGATAATTATAAGTAATATAGCTTAGACATGGGCCATCCGGTAATGCTTATAAGACATACCATTGGCCAGCCCATCACATTACCAACTCATCCAAAATCCCCTATACCTGTACTACTATTTCAATTAACATAGATTTCAATTCCACACTAATTTTAACAAGTTCCAACTCATATTGCATCAGTCAAGCTTTTGTTCACAATATATCGTTTCAGTTCGAATTTATGACATACTGTTCAAATTCAAGTTCATAACATATCATTCAAGGTTCAAGTTCTCAATACATTATTCATATCATAATACTAAGGCAAATGTACTAATGTCTTAGCTATCATGCCATCATGTCAAATTCATAATAACTTATCATTATTCATATAATTTACAATCACGAAACATTCAACACTATATAATAAAAGGGTCAAGTCATAACAAGGTGGGTAAAGCATAGTCCGAATTTTAACTTCAACATTAGACACATTAAAAGTGTTTGTATACAGGGTGTACCATCGGCTAACCCTCCACACCGTTAATATATAGAATGGATGTCCAAAACTCGGTTCTGATATGTTCTCTAAGTGTTGACCGGGTATGTATACAGGGTGTACCAGCGGCTAACCCTCCACCTAACCAACACTCATTAAACATACCGGGTAGCTACTATACTTTATCCACGAGGCGCAATCCATGAGATCATTAACTTTATATAACATAGGATAACCATAGATTTGTTGATCAGGCGCCTCTAGGGTTATCGAATGTTATACTCCATTAATGCCATCATTTCATTTTGCTGGGGGACAAATAATAAATGCATCCAAGATTCCACACACATCAACGTTTATCACAATAATTCCACAATTCACGGTGTATCCGACACTATCATATACGTCCATCAAGTTGTCATATAACAATCAAGTCATCAAATCATAAGTAACCTACGAACTCCGTTTAAACTATTTTTATGCATCATACAGTTCACGTTGCACACAAAATTTTCTATCATGCATGCTAATATGAAATGTGGGTGCAATGGCTATAGACTAGGTCAATCCACCTAATTCTCTACAACCACGGCTCTGATACCATTCTGTAACACCCCAACATGGCGGAATCATGGGGTATCACTTAGAAAAGCACAGCACGACATGGAAATTATGTAGAGTCAAACTATATGAAAACATAGGATTGAAACAATCCTTAAACTTGTACAAACGTATACAATCATCTACATTCATCGAAATACATGTTCAATCAATAATAAAAGACAATTCAATCGATAGTAGTTGATCCTAAAAGTAACCCAAAAAAGGGAAGTAAGGATCATGGATCCAGAAAGTCCAAAGCTAGTCCAATCTTAGCAATTAAGCATGCAATCATCCATTTTGTCTCTGATTAACTTGATTACCTGAAAAGTGTACTAAAGAGCGTCAACATAAAGTTGGTGAGTTCGTAGGGACAAGTAACAAGGAATAACCGTGTCGGATAACAACCGTTAACAATAAGTGAGGATTAGGAGAACTAATCACATCCAAGGAAAACCTATAAGGTTTCTGTTAAGAATAGAATTCGAGCTTTAGTGTGTGTTTAAGTGTGTAACAATGGCGGTTTTAGGAGAGAGAAAGTAGAGAGAGAAAGAGTGTTTGGCAGGGAAAGATTAGTTTGTATTATGAGGTGAAAGGTTACATTTTGCATTATGGAGGGGGTTTATATACATATGAACAATTTACACTATGCCCCCTTCCATACTTAAACATTTACAATGTAAGTACAAAAGATACAAATCAACTACTACATTTATATTTCTAACAATCTCCCCCTTAGTAGTGATTTGTGAAAAATATCCAGTCTTTGTCATTCTTCAAGCTCGTGTATTCGGTCTATCTTTGTTTGGATGCCAGAACCAATTTTCTCCTTCGGGTCTGTCATCAGGAACAAACATGTTTGCTTCATAGTTTCTTGGTGGAATGTTTTGTGGGCCTGGAAGATGACTTGGCTCGTACTTGATCCAACAACCTCCTCTACGACGTACGACGTACTTAGACTTCTGAACATTCTTTGCCTCTCTCATCATTCTGATACTGTCTCTGTACTCGAGTCTTTGATTGATCTTGGAAATCACTTTATCAAATACTTCCTTTTTCTTTTCATCTTGATCATCTTCTTTCAAGCACAACAAAACATTCTTACAAAATTCTAATGTTCCATCTGAATAAGAAGCAAGTTCATCCATACGAATGAAAATCTTCTTCTTTCTGCTATTCAAAAAGACAACACCGAAGGATGGTTCTTCTATGACATGACCAATACTGAGCTGTTCGATGTTTCCAGTGTAAAGACTTTGATCTGGATATGGTACATTAATCTTTCTCTTAACAACTTCAAAACCAATTTGAAAGTCTTCCAATGAAGCGTATTGAATGCAGCTTGACATGTATCTTTTAACAGCTTCAAAGGCAATAACATCTTCTTTGTATCTTTGCATTGCATTCAAGAAATGGTTGTAGAAAAAGATAATGTCATCAACTGGCAGCAGCTTGAACTGAGCTTCTGTGAATCTGTACATCTTATTGTTATCTCTTTTCACATGAAAGCAAGGTACAGAGATAGAAACCCTTTTAACCAAGATTACTCTGACAAGCACCAAAATCTTGTGGTTTCTTTGTTCTTCAAGAAGCTTTGGATTGTATTGCTTAGTGAGTTTAAGAAGCTCTTTGTATTCTTCAATTTGCCTTGCTTCCTTAAACTTGTACATCGAATCCAATTCTGGTCTCTTTGTTTTGGTCACTTTGGTAGCTCCACAAAAGATCGGATAAGCTCTTTCTTCCAGAAATCTAGACATCTTAGCTGCCTCCTTTGGCTTAACACCCAGAGCAACCATTCTTTCTTTATCCCTCAAGAAGTATCCCCGATTAATAAACCTCCTTTGTTCTTCAGTCAATTCTGTTGGAAAGTAATCAGGAAGAACTTCCTCGGATATGATTGCTTCTTTCAACACTTGTTTATATGTTGATTTCTTGAAATTCTGAGATGCAGCTTCAGGAGTCTTTCTCAATTCATCAAAACTATTGAAGTCTTCAAAAGTGTAATGCTGTAGAGTTGTGCTAGCAGGAACAGAAGATTCTCCAACTTCAATTCTGCTTGAAGAACCTGTTTTAAAGTAGTCAAGATCTGGAAATTCTTCAAACATTGGTTCTTCATCAGCTTCTACATTCGCTGGAGTCTCAACTATTTCTGGATTATCCAAGATTACATTATCTTTTCTTGCCTCATCTTCTGCTTCGCCTTCAGCATATTCCATAACTTCATTTTCAATCACAAACCCTTCTTCTTCATCAACCTCAACATTTTCATATTCTTCTTCACTTTCTACATCTGAGTCAGCACCAAAAACTTCAACTAATCTTCTTCTAATCACATCATCTAAAGTATCGTTCTCAGCTTGATTTCCACCCTCTGCTCTTTCTTGCATTACCACATCCTCAACATTCACATCAACTCTTGCCGAAGTATTTTCAAAATTGGCTTGACCCTCTCCTTGGTTCTCCCCCTCGGGGTGATCATCAGAATCAGGATCATCCCATCTAGAAGCAACCGAGGCCGGTCGGCAAGATTCTAATGCTAACAATCTAAGCTCAAATGCAGCAAGCTTTGCATCATATTCAGCCTTTTGTCTTTCAACTTGATCTTGTAAAGCTTTTACTCTTCTTTCATTAGCAAGTTCTCTTTCTCGTACCTCAAGAGAATTCAACACACCCCTTTCAGTTAAAGTCAACAAATCCCCTTCCGACCTTAGAATGCCAAGTAAAATTTCACATGCTTGATCTTTGGTTGGTAGATTTGTTGTGGTTGATGATGTTTGAATAGGTGTTTGTGTTGTTTGTGTTTGGGTAGGAGGTGGAGTAGCCAACCCGGGGGTTGTTTGCACATTTGTAGTGTGACCTAAATTCAGCGAAGCTGATTCAGGATTTCCTGTGGATCCTCGGGTTATACCCTCACCAGCAGTTTTAGATTCATGGGCTTTGCAACCCGAATCAATTTGTGTCCTAGACTGTGATAAATCACTGTCCTGGACTTGTTGTTGTTGGGCAACACCTCTCACAACACCGGGGTCACTGAGAATGCCCGTTAATACAGTCTCAGGTTGATCCTGAGGAACAGCAGTGTCACTACGGCTTTCATACTGTCCCCCAGTCTCGGTCTGAGGACTGTTACCTGCGGCTAAAGCTGGCGTGATGTTAGCTAAGGCAGGATTTCCAAGTTGTCCTTGAGGGTCACACAAAGTGGGTCCCCCTCCGCTTGTTCCGGCATCAGTACTCAACTGAGCTTGTGAATCCGTGAACCTAGGAGATCTAGACTCTTGTGCACGAAATGAAGGCGAGAGGTGGGGCTGGTCCTCTCTTATTTCAACACTCTCATCCTCCAAATAAGGAGAGTGTGGTGAGCGTGGCTGATCCCCGTGCATTTGTGAGACTAACTCCTGTTGTGAGGAGTCAGAATGGCTAGGAGAGTTTGGTGCAAGCGAGAATGGGCAGTTCCTGACTTCTACCCTAGGGTAAACAACCCGGCTAGACACATTGGTTTGAACTATTAGAGGGCCAACGTTTTCTTTATGCCCTTGTCCTAACCCGGACCGCACATCCTCTCTGGTATTTTCAACTCCTCCCTCAATTCCGCCTTGTTCCTCTAGCACAACATCATCTCCAGTGCTAACATGCTCAGTTTCCAACTCAGATACAACATTATGAATTCCTTGAGTTACTTGTTCAGCATCCAACTCTGTCGAGGCACCAATATGTTCCGATCCAATAGACTTATGTTTTCTTTTGGATTTCTTCTTCTTTGATTTCTTTGGTGACCTTCGAGCAGCCATTTTAAGTCTTCTACCTGGTGGTGGAGTTGGTTCATTAGGTAGTGCTGAAGCAAGCGGTGTTGGATTAAGTATAGGTGATGAGCGAGGTGGTGTAAAAGTTGGTGGGTTTGGTGAAACAACGGATGGTAAAGGTGTAGATTGTGATGGTGAAGATTGCGAAAAGTGAACGGTTGGTGTAGATTGTGTTTATTGATTTGATGGTGTAGTGTTACAACATCTTGTTCAAACATAACTCTTTTTGATTTCCTTCTCCTCTGCCCAGAAGTCCCCTCACCACTATCCCCTCTTTTTCTTTTATGTGACCTAGGACCCTCACTTGGCGACCTATGCACAGCTTGGGTAGGAGTCTGTCGGCTTTCAGACCCCATTGCTGTGGCTAACCACTCTCTATAAGTCCTAAGGTGGGGACTCTCAGCAGGAACCAGATTGAGCAGAAATGGTGGAATTGGAAATGGTCTTGCAATCTCACTTCCTGTGCCTCTTATTCTCATGTTTGATTTATACATTGCAATCACACACTTGAAACTATCTTCCAACTTTGGTATCTCTTCAACATTGTCAAGTACGTCTTCGATTATCAAGGTGAAGAATCGAATATAAGGAATGTATTTTCTTTCTTGAACATCCTTTCCTTTCACAACTTGTCTCATTTTGTCCCATACAATCTTGGCAAAATCACATTTCACATTATGAGTGACAGCATAGTATATTGACAGTGAGTGCTTTGTCATTGCATCAATCCCCTTCTGAGATGGCATCAGACAGGTGCTTAAGATATTGTACATTGTATGCCATAATGTAGCCACATTCATCCTTTTAAAATCCCTCATGGATGTCAATTCCCCTTCATATCCCAAAGCTTGGACTGCAGACAACATTTCATCAACTGATGGCAACTCTTCATACTCTTCTTGTTCAGGAAAACCAATGATCGATCTGAATTCATCTAGTGTGAATTGGCAGTTAAACTCATTCTCATCTGATTGAAGTGTAACATCCCAAAACTTAATCGTTTCTGTTGACTAACGTCGTTAGGTCAAATTCTAAGTCCGTGATATGTTATGTGGTAAAATGTGTGTTTGTATGTTTATGTGCCCTATATGTGAGATTTAATTATCTTTAATGAGTGACAATAAAGTGGACTTAATGATGTGTAAAAGGCCTTTGTAGTGTGCGAAAGTGCTTTGGTGTGTTATAGGTATCCCCAATAGGTGTTTTTAAGCGAAATAAAGTCAATATGAAGTCCGGGGACCAATTTTGCCAAAGTTGAAAAGTTAAAAACGGGATTAGGGTGGGATTAGCCTAATCTAGGGTTAGTTTCCAGCCACTAATCATAATTAAAAACAAACACAAAGTTTCTTCAATTCTCTCTTGAATTCTTAAGCATAATCTTCAAGTTTTGGTCAATCAATCGTGTTTTTGTATTGATTTGGATCGGCCATTAAGCAATCAGGTAATCCATGGTTTGTTAATTGTATTTTCAGATTCAAAGGTTGTTTTTATGTTAATCAAATCTGATTTTAATAAGGGTTTGAAGTAATTAGGGTTTCAAACGTGTTTAAGCAAATTAAGGATCTAAATGGTGTCAAACGAGTTTGTAATCGATCATTATGATCAAAATATGTTTATATGTGTCAAAAACATGTTTTGGATGAAGCCTAAGTCGATTGATTTCTGGAAAAATCGAAGAACAAATCGTTTTATGAATTCTGGTCGAATTGTGTCTTAAATTCGTTCCTGCTTGTTCCAAACGAACTTAAAGTTCGTATGAAGGCTTCTAAGTTCGTTTATTGTGGCCTAAATTCGTTTGACACAAAGCTTAAGTTCGTTTGAACACCATCTAAGTTCGTTTCAAGCTTTCAAAAATCGTTTGAACCTAAATGTGATTAAATTCGTTTGAAGTGAATGTCTAAAGTGGTTTTGAAACTTAAATTCGTTCGATTAATGGTCTATCTTCGTTCAACCAACGAAGTTAAACTTCGTTTGGCTAGTTCTAACTTCGTTTGAAGAGTACTAAATTCGTTTGAAGGCATCTAAGTTCGTTCAGTGAGTCTAAGTTCGTAAGAACAAACCTAAGTTCGTTTTCAAGTCAATTAAGGTCCCAAATGACTTATATTTCATATGTTAATGAACGATAGGTGTCGGGGATTACTAATAAGCACTGTTAGCTTTTGTTTGCGCGCACAGACTACTATCAGGTAAGATACACTACTTTTGTCACGCTGAGGGTGCAACGAAAATGGTTTGTAAACTATAACCTCCAAAACGGTAATGTATAACTCATATGTGGTTGGGTTGATATGGGAGGTACCCGGGGTTAATGATATGTTTACGATATGATATGTTATGATGAACGGTGGTTAATGATATGTTGTAATGTTGTTATGTGCATGTATATGTGGCTTGTTCATCTAGAACACTAGACTTTTTTAGGTTGCCATGACACGTGCACGTTTTAAGGGCCCTAACGTGAAAAGATGATAGTATGGATTAGTTTAGGTTAAAGGTGGAAATCTAAACTAAATACGATAAATGCTCGAGCTAATAGATGTTAAGTGTTATGCATAACCTGTGCCTTACGGTGGTAATGGGTACATCGTGCCTTACGGTGGTAATAGGTACGTATAAATGGTGCCTGACGGTGGTAATAGGTACGTCATGCCTGACGGTGGTTATAGGTACGTTAAAATGGTTGCTCGGGTGATTCCTTGCAACAAGTCATATGTGGCGAGTAGTTTCGGGTGGCCTGATGACCCACCTAATGTCATGAACATAGCGTGCTACTCATGGATCGACATTGTCTTTCCTTAACGGTAACTTCGGTTACAACTTAACGGTGACCTAGTCACAACTTAATGAATGAGATGAGATGACGAAATTGATTAGGCACGCTTAGGGTCATGAACTCTATGCTTATATGTGATGTGGATATGTTTATACGGTGGAATGAATGCCTAATTAAAATGACGTAATGCTTTAAAGTGACGATTTAAATGGATGAAATGTTTTGCTTAAACCTGGTGTTATCTTACTTAGCTTTATAGCTAACACTTGTTTCTTTTAATGTGTTGACACCCCTCAGGTTAGGCAGTGAGATGACGTGTGAAGCTTTGGCGAGAGATGGGTAGATGATCAAGCTGGCTTTAGTTTACCCAATAGCTTCGCATAGACCTTGTGTTATTGATTTCCTTTATGGAACTTATGTAATGACTATGTTATGATTGCTTTATGTTGGGCAATCTTATGGATTTCTTTTATTACAGATTTGATGCTATTAGTAACACCACCAATGTTTTCTCAACTGTTTTCCTTAGTTGAGTATTTTCCTAAATCGTTTCCGCATGATTTAACGCCGTTAGGCGAAATTTTTGGAAATCCATATTTTTACGAAACGGGTGTTACATGAAGAGTATATCTAAAGTATTCTTCTTGATTATGTCTTTTATTCCCTTTCACAAACTCAATTGATTCCCATAGATCAAATATATACTTTTCAGGAATAATTGCACCACTCGTCAAAGCAGTTTCCAATGGATGGTGGCTTAGGATCTCCGTTATAATTGGGAATTTGGATGTGAATGGTATATGAAGAGCTTGATTGGCTTGCATCTTCATAGTTGCACCTTCTTGGAACATCACCATCTTTGTTTTTATTATTTTTCTGAAAAATAAGACTGACCAAAGTTTGACCAGAAAAACAATTTAAACACAGAAAAATAACACACCAACATTTAATAAACACATTTAATACACAAAGACAATGTTTTGCACATATATCAGAAATGAGAAAACAAAGTAGTACACAAAGGCGTTCGATACCTTGCTTCTCACCCTAATATATATACAAAACATGACGATATATAGAATCACATAAGTATTGAAAGATAAGAAAACAAAGGTAGTACACAAAGGCGTTCAATACCTTGTTTCTTAGTCTCAACACTTATGAAATGCTATATATACACAAACACAATACATACATACATACATTTTTAAAACAACAAAAAAATAAAAAAAAATTTCTCAAAAATTTTGCCCAGAAATTAATAAGGATCAAAAATTGAATTTGGCAAAACTTTTGAAAACTTTCATGGTTTGCCGAGCAAAAATCTCGGCAAACACGAGAATGAAGCTGGTCAGGGACCAAGTCATCGAGTTGTTGAAGTGAAATCTCGTAAACGCCGAGTAAAAATCTCGGCAAGAGAGCTTTTTAGATTAGACTTCCTTGAATATATGAAAATTCCTTTGATTTGATCAACAAGAGTGTTGACAAATGTTAAAGAAATATTTCAATGATAAAATGTGCATTTGCCGAGATAAAATCTCTGCAAATGGCACATTTGATATTAAACCAGAAAAATGATCAAGTCTTTTTAAAAGATTTTAAGCATTTGCCGAGATAAAATCTCTGCAAATGGTACATTTAGATTTCAAGACTTAAGAAAACATTTTCACAACATGTTAATTTGCCGAGATAAAATCTCTGCAAATAGACAATTTAAGACTTTGAAAATTTTCTTGTGAAAAACATGCATTTGCCGAGCAAAAACCTCGGCAAATGGCCTTTTGATTTGAAAATTTGTTTAAGACAAAATGAGTAAATGGGCAACCAAAGTATTTGCCGAGAAAAATTCTCTGCAAATGACTTTTGTTTATTACTTAGAAAATCTTGACTTGTGAAAACAAGCATTTGCCGAGCAAAAACCTCGGCAAATGGCCTTTTGGATTTTGATTTGAAATTTTGTTAAGTCAAAATTTTCACATGTTTTGCCAGTTATATGAAGATTTGAAGATGAAACTGAACAAAACTTAGCATTCGCCGAGCAAAAATCTCGGCGAATGGTACAAATCTTCAAACCTTCATCAGTTACCCAGCCCTTTACCAATCAAACCCAGAAAAAACTCAATACAAAAACAGATTAAGGTATTTAAAACAGATAAACACCTAAAATTATCCCTAATCATGCATCCATTATCATTAAAACATAAAACAAATTATCACATAAAGCATATAGAACATGATCAGATTATCTCGGCATTTAATCAAACAGTTGGTGACAAATATTAAAGTTAAGTATCCTACCTCAAAATGAATGATATGATCGATGGAAAGAGAAGATTAACAACCCAAATATGATAATACTAACAGTCCACTTTGATTCTTCCAAGAAAGATGAAAAAGGTTGATTATTTGAATGAAGTTTTTTTGATCGGTTTGAGAGAAAAAGAAAAAGAAAATTTGATTTGAATTTGAAAAGTGACAAAATAAATTTGGCCCGCCCATTTTCCATTTATATCTCAAATCCGGGTCACGGGTATGGGCATGACCCGCGTGACAACCCGGTTCTCAAACAAGTCTTGGGCTTAACAAACACTTTGGGCTCAACAAATAATTTTGGGCTGAAACCTTTTGGGTTTTACACAAAATCAATCAAACAGAAAAAAAATAATAAAACTAAAAGAAAATAGAAAAATAAAAAATAAAATAAAAGCACTTACTAAAACAAACAAAATTTAACAAAAAAAACTTTTTATCTTTTCTTTTTTTTTCAGATTTAAAAACAAACACACAAAACATAAAATAAACAAATAAAATAGAAATTTACAAACTCCCCCTAAAATCATGCATTCTACCCTTTTTCTCCCCCTCAAACATTGCATGTAGTAACAAAAATGAACATAGAATACATGGCATGAGATCATTTAAGTTTGTAAATCTAGCATTCCCAACTTGGTTTTGAGAAAATTAAACCTGTTTTCATCCAAAGGTTTGGTGAAAAGATCAGCAAGTTGGTAGTCTGTTGGGACAAAATAGAGTTCGATGTTACCTTTCTCGACATGATCTTTAAGAAAATGGTACCGAACATCTATATGCTTGGTCTTTGTGTGCTGTACAGGATTGCAAGAAATAGCAATAGCACTCTTTGAGTCACAGTAAATTGGAATTCTGTTGAATTGAAATCCATAATCAGTCAACTGAGTCTTCATCCAAAGAACTTGTGAACAACAGCTTGCTGCATCAACGTATTCAGCTTCTGCAGTAGATGTGGATACACAATTCTGTTTCTTTGAAGACCAACTGACCAATCTATCCCCTAGAAACTGTACACTCCCAGAAGTACTCTTTCGATCAAGCTTGCAACCTGCATGGTCAGCATCCGAATATGCAATTAACTGAAACCCGGTATCCCTTGGATACCAGAGACCAAGGTTCACTGTGCCTTTCAGGTATCGGAAAATCCGTTTGACGGCCTGGAAATGACTTTCCTTAGGATTGGCCTGGTACCTGGCACACATGCATGTGGCGAACATAATATCCGGGCGACTAGCAGTCAAATACATGAGTGACCCTATCATACTGCGATATTTCTTTTGATCAAAAGATTTTCCATTTAAGTCAGCATTAATCTTTGTTCGAGCTTCCATGGGTGTCCCAATTGTTTGACAATCCATCATATCAAACTTTTTTAACATGTCAAGAATGTACTTAGATTGACAAATAAAAGTACCATTTGACAATTGTTTTACTTGAAGACCAAGGAAAAAGTTTAATTCACCCATCATGCTCATTTCAAATTTCTTGATCATTAAAGTAGAGAAATTCTTGCAGTATTTAGGATTAGTTGACCCGAAAATTATGTCGTCAACATAAATCTGGATTAGAATGATGTCACCCCCTTGTCGTTTGATAAACAAGGTAGTGTCAATCGAACCTTTGCTAAAACCAGATTTCACAAGATAAGAGGATAGAGCATCATACCATGCACGAGGTGCTTGTTTCAGACCATATAAAGCCTTATCTAACCTGTAAACATAGTCCGGATGTTTGGAATTCACAAAACCTTCTGGTTGTTCAACATACACTTCTTCTTTGAGAATTCCATTCAAGAAGGCAGTTTTGACATCCATTTGGTAAACTGTGAATTTCTTGTAGGCAGCATAGGCAAGAAACATCCGAATAGCCTCAATTCGTGCAACTGGTGCGAATGTCTCATCGTAGTCAATTCCATCTTGTTGGCAGTATCCCTTCGCAACCAATCGTGCTTTGTTACGTACAACAACTCCAGTTTCATCCTTTTTGTTCTTGAAGATCCATTTGGTTTTAATTGGCTCCTTATTCTTGTAAGGATTGGGAACCAATTTCCACACCTCAGACGTTCGAACTGATTAAGTTCTTCTTGCATTGCTTTCACCCAATCTGGACAACTTAGAGCTTCATTCACTGTCTTTGGTTCAACAATACTCAGAAATTCACAAACAGACATTCATTCGCGGATACGGATCTTGTCTGAACTCCAGTTGTTGGATTACCAATGACTAGAAATTGGATGAGCTCTTGTCCATTTGGTTGTGTGAGGAATTGGATCAAGTGGATCACCAGATTCTTCAGAATCAATAAACTCAGGAGAATGTTGTTCTGTTAATTGTTCAAACGAGGTTGCAATTGGTTCAACAAAGTCGTCGTGATCATAATCCTCAGGATTGGTTGAAGGATTTGTCACTTGAGAGATGTTATGAGGTTGAGTATGCAACTCTGAAATATCGGTAGGTGGAGGAGAATCAGATGATGAATTAACATCTGATGATTGTGATGGTGAAGACTCGTTGGGATCCATTTCTTTTGTATTTGAACTGGATGGTTCATTCGCATTTCCTTCAGATTCAGAAACTTTCTTTGGAATTTGGAAAAATTCTTCAAACAAGATATCCAAATCTTGTATTGTTGGAGTAGAGAATGATGATTTGACATTTGAAGTAGTCTTTGTTGCGGAAGTGGACTTTGAAGATCGGGTCTTGAACTGTGTTGTTCAAGAACCATTCCCGAGAGTTCATCAAATCTAACATTCATACTCTCTTCAATTCTCTTGGTTCTTCGGTTATATACATGATATGCTATCGATTCTCTCGAATAACCGATAAAATATGCCTCATCGCCTTTTGGTTCAAACTTTCCCAGATTATCTCGATCATTGAGAACATAACATACACATCCAAAAATGTGCAAGAAGTTCACATTGGGCTTTCTATTGTTAATCACCTCATATGGAGTTTTATCAAACCTCTTGTTTATGATTGATCTATTTTGAGTGAAGCAGGCAGTAGCAACAGCTTCAGCCCATAGATTCGGAGGCAACCTAGAATAAGCAAGCATTGTTCTAGCTGCTTCAACAAGAGTTCGATTTCGACGTTCAACTACTCCATTCTGTTGAGGTGTCCTGACAGTGGAAAATTGATGAGTAATACCCATGGACTTGAAGAAAGAATCAATCGTTGAATTCTTGAATTCAGTTCCATTGTCTGAGCGAACAATTCTAACTGATGATTTAAGATTTACTTGGGTCTTCTTTATGAAATCAATATTGCATTCGGAGTGTCACTCTTTGCATGAAGAAAGAATACCCAAGTGTAACGAGAATAATCATCGACAATCACAAGAATGTATCGCTTGCCATGGATACTTTGAACTTTCATTGGGCCACACAAATCCATATGTATTAGGTGCAAAGGACCTTCTGTACTTAGAAACTTCTTTGGTTTGTGTGATGCTTTCTTCATCTTTCCAATTGCACAAGCTGGACAAACATGTTCACTTTCATACTTGTAATCAGGAAGTCCTTCAACAAGTTGTTTATCCACGAGAGCATTAATTGTTTGAAAATTCAGATGAGAAAGACGGCGATGCCATAACCAAGAGTTTTGTGTAGTTGCTTTTGAAAGTAGACAAATCTCTGAAGAATTAGATGGAATGTTGTTGAGATCAATAGTGAACAAATTATTGTCTCTTGTTCCAGTAAGAATATCCACACCATCTTCAGTCTGCACTTTGCATTCATATCTCCTGAATAATACTTGAAGATCATTGTCACAAAATTGTCCAACACTAAAAAGATTGTGTCCTAATCCTTCAACATAGGAAACTCTCTTTATAGTGACACCATTTTTAACAATGTCTCCGTAACCGAGAATAGGAGCGATATGATCATTTCCGAATCTGACGGTTCCCATAAACTTTTCAACAAAGTTCGAAAGGATGGACTTGTTTCCAGTCATATGACGTGAACATCCCGAGTCAACATACCATACACAAATGAGAAATTCCTGCAAAGACAAGGTATATGATTTAGGTACCCATGTAGATTGGGTCCTTGCATTCCAACTCTCTTCAGGTAGAAGCTTCTCCATTAACAGGGTTCTTTGGAATTTTAGGACCATCTTTGTATGATTTCCTCAGAAGTTTTCCATTCTTCTGTCTGTCTATCCAGTTCAGAAACCTTTTCTTCCATTGAGGATAAGAACCTCTAAACAAGACAGGAGGTCTCCCTTCAGAACCAAGTGCTAAAGCTTCCCTTGAAGCCATTTCAATCAATTAAAAGACTTAAAAAAAATTGATTTTCTACTTGTGAAGAATGCCGAGCAAAAATCTCGGCAATTAGAACAAATAGAACTAGACCACACAACACTTGATTGAATCTTGTTGAAATAACTATTTGCCGAGAAAAAAAATCTCTGCAAACAGATTAAGTAGAATCAAAACTTGATCAAAATTCCTTGAAACCCCTATTTGCCGAGATAAAATCTCTGCAAATAGAACAATGAGCACCACTCTTAACCAACTTTTCTTGAAACCACTATTTGCCGAGCAAAATTCTCTGCAAATAGAACAATGAGCACCACTCTTAACCAACTTTTCTTGAAACCACTATTTGCCGAGCAAAATTCTCTGCAAATAGAACAATGAGCACCAATCTTAACCAACTTTTCTTGAACCACTATTTGCCGAGCAAAATTCTCTGCAAATAGAACAATGAGCACCACTCTTAACCAACTTTTCTTGAAACCACTATTTGCCGAGCAAAATTCTCTGCAAATAGTACAAGTAGCTTCAGTTCTTAGCCAAAATTTGCTCAAATACGTATTTGCCGAGATAAAATCTCTGCAAATAGTACAAGTACGAATAACCCTAGCCAATAATCTCTGCAATCACTAGTAAACACTAAACGACAAAATAGTCGGTTACTGTTCTTCTTCTTCGTTCAGCCAAACCCTCAAATGCAGAGAATACTGTAAATCTTCAATTTCTCCTTCATTTTTGCGAATTAAAGCTCGTATTTTATATCAAAATGATCAGGAAAACAATGCGCACAAATCCTTGAACAAATTAGATGTTAATTTCAACTATAATTCAAACCCACTCGAACATGTTGTTTGCCGAGCTCTTAGCAAAAACACCTTAAATGATGAAATTAACTTCTGAAATCGATAACGAAGGATGATATACTGATAATGAATCGATCGATGAACAAAATTTAAACAAAAACACACTTTATTTGCAGAAATCACTCAAAGAGTAATCTCGGCAAATGAACCTTTCAGAAACTAACTCAAATTCTGAAATTAAGCACAAATTAAGCTTGTATTAAGCTTGTGGATCGTTCAGCAACTCTGATTGTGCTCTGATACCAATTGTTAAGAATAGAATTCGAGCTTTAGTGTGTGTTTAAGTGTGTAACAATGGCGGTTTTAGAGAGAGAAACCGAGTTATGGTTTTGTATAGAGTCTTACTTACGATTCCTCACCTTTCCTGGATGTTGAGGAGTAGTTTGGTGGTGGCAAGAAGGTCGGAAATGGTCTTGTATCGTAATATCATGTCGAAGATGACGATGAATAGTGGCAATGGTGGTTTCCTCGGTGATGAGTTCTTGGCAACAAAACCGACAGCAGCAGCTTCTAATGGTGGTGATTATTTGATGTTGATTACGACTTATATCTATATATATATGTATTTGTAAGGGGATGGTAACTAGTTGGTGGTGTTTAAAGGTGGTGCGTGACTTGTTCTATATCGAGCAGCTTACATAGTTAATAATTAATAATGCGCTAACGGTGCGACTTATATAATGAATAATGCGCTAACGGTGCGACTTATATAATGAATAATGCGCTAACGGTGCGACTTATATAATGAATAATGCGCTAACGGTGCGACTTATATAATGAATAATGCGCTAACGGTGCGACTTATATAATGAATAATGCGCTAACATGTCCACATCAACAATTCAATCATACAATCAATCAAATCAACAATCAACAGTTAAACAAACATGTACACTTTTCAGCCCGAATCTCAATTGAGTAGGGAGGGTTTACGAAACTCACCTTAGTTGCAGTAGCGATTAAGTGCAGTAGATAATCCTCGTGATGAGTTAACCTAAATCATATAAAGTATAATTAATAAATAATTACACTAGGGTTTTACTTGGATAATTATAAGACGTCTTCTTCATAGTTTATGATCGTTAATATCGTTTTATTTTATTTAAATAATTAAATAAAATAATTTAGAAAATCTTATAAATTAATCCAACACTTTTATGATTGTATTCTATGTTTATTATAGTTATAGTGTTATAGTTTACCCATTTTTATAGTTATCTTTAAAAGAGTCATCAGTTTAGTAAGAAACTGACGAATAAAGGACTAAAACTGTCAGAAAAACTAACGGCACTGTCAGGAAAACTAACGATACTGTCAGTTTAACATACAAACTAACAGAAAGCACTGAAACCGTCAGGAAAACTAACGATACATGACAGCATCAACAAAAAGGACTATAACTGTAAATAGTTTTAACGATTAGGACCAAAACTGTTATAAAATCTAACGGTGTTAACGGACAGATTAACAATTTTGTACTTCTTGTTTCGATCTTGTTATGGTAAACGTATAAGTAGTCAAGTAACCTGTTGGTAGAGTTCTGTGGATGGTTGATGGCGGAAAAAGGTGGTGGCTCACGGCGGTTCCACGGTGGTTATCTAGAAATGAACCAAGAAACGTTTAGGACATATTAAGCTCGAACAAACAAGCATGGACAAGTCTGGAATGACTTGTTACGAACCTTGAACACCTCTTTGATGTTTGAACGTCAAGTGGTGGTGTGGAAGTGGTTCACGAAGCTGTGAACAAAGAAAAGGGGGAAGAAAAACGTTTAGAGAGAGAAACCGAGTTATGGTTTTGTATAGAGTCTTACTTACGATTCCTCACCTTTCCTGGATGTTGAGGAGTAGTTTGGTGGTGGCAAGAAGGTCGGAAATGGTCTTGTATCGTAATATCATGTCGAAGATGACGATGAATAGTGGCAATGGTGGTTTCCTCGGTGATGAGTTCTTGGCAACAAAACCGACAGCAGCAGCTTCTAATGGTGGTGATTATTTGATGTTGATTACGACTTATATCTATATATATATATGTGTGTGTGTGTGTGTGTTTGTATGTGTGTGTGTGTTCCATTATATAATACAATATAGATACTATGGATTGATTGATTGATTGTTGTGTCACGAGAGAAAGGAAAAAGAAAGCAGGACAAAAGGAGCATCACGGACGATTTGTTAATTTTGGACTTCAATGATTCTGTACAAAATTGTTTCACAGATCATTTGTCACTTTATATACAATATAGATATATAATAAGAGAAAGAAGATTGTGTGTGTGTTTGTATGTGTGTGTGTGTTCCATTATATAATACAATATAGATACTATGGATTGATTGATTGATTGTTGTGTCACGAGAGAAAGGAAAAAGAAAGCAGGACAAAAGGAGCATCACGGACGATTTGTTAATTTTGGACTTCAATGATTCTGTACAAAATTGTTTCACAGATCATTTGTCACTTTATATACAATATAGATACTATGGATTGATTGATTGATTGCTGTGTCACGAGAGAAAGGAAAAAGAAAGCAGGACAAAAGGAGCATCACGGACGATTTGTTAATTTTGGACTTCAATGATTCTGTACAAAATTGTTTCACAGATCATTTGTCACTTTATATACAATATAGATACTATGGATTGATTGATTGATTGTTGTGTCACGAGAGAAAGGAAAAAGAAAGCAGGACAAAAGGAGCATCACGGACGATTTGTTAATTTTGGACTTCAATGATTCTGTACAAAATTGTTTCACAGATCATTTGTCACTTTATATACAATATAGATATATAATAAGAGATTGATTGATTGATTGATTGATTGATTGTTTTAGTTGTTGGATTGGTGTGATGGTTCCTTTCGTTTGATTGGTTAAATTGGTTTGAGTATTGAATTGTTGATGTGTGTGTGTTCCATTATATAATACAATATAGATACTATGGATTGATTGATTGATTGTTGTGTCACGAGAGAAAGGAAAAAGAAAGCAGGACAAAAGGAGCATCACGGACGATTTGTTAATTTTGGACTTCAATGATTCTGTACAAAATTGTTTCACAGATCATTTGTCACTTTATATACAATATAGATATATAATAAGAGAAAGAAGTTCAAAGAGAGAAAACAACGTGGGAGGGGGGCCGAATTAAAAAGGAAAAAGCAGAAAGGATTTTGTCACAGAATAAGAAAAGAATCACGGGTATATTAGTGAATTATCGTATAATTATTTAATTGATAGTCATTGTTTGCTAAATGTTTAATCCGTGATTTAATCTAAATAGTTGACGTTATTTTGTCAAACTTTAAATTTGATCTTATTAAGGCTTTAGACATAATACCTTATGATTTTTATATTCTTCATTAGTCGTCTTTTATCAAATTTTATATTTACTCAGATTTTTGCGAGTTGTTACATTCTAAGTCATGCGTTTTCAGCAGTTTGGTGGTTCGAAGAATTTGTCTTAGACCTTGCCATTTGATAGGCAAGACGTCAATGAACTTGTGGCATATTTCAAGCGTATCATGCTCTATGCCCACGTTTGTCATATCATTCAAAAGACATTTGAACCGATTATAAGTGCCATCCAGACTCTCATTAGGAAGAGAGAAGAATCCTTCATAGGCACGTTTCAGATCTATTTTCTTGGTAGCGAGAACATCTGTCGTACCATCGAATCTGGTACACAGATTATCCCACACCTTTTTAGCAGTAGAAAGTTTGATGACAAATTTCATTATGTCATCGGGAAGGGTGGTGATGATAAGATTTCTTAACCGAGCATCCAGATTGACAAGCCTACGCTCATCATCTGTCCATTGTACTTCTGGTTTTATGAGCTCAGAGACAACCTCAGGAGCATCAGCGGTGGCTCCCTGGTGTCCTGGTAACCAGAACCGGTACATATGGCCCTCTGGTCAGAATGGTCATCAAGTAAGGTTCAACTCCTACTATGTGTAGGAGCATTCTCTCTTTCCAAGATCCGAAATCATGAGTTTCGAATCTTGGTGGGATAGAGACATACCCAAAGTCTCTGGTATTAACTAGAGTAGGAACCGAAGCCATGTAAAGAAAAAGGTTTTAAAAGAAAGAAAAGAAAAGATTTTAGATGCAGAAAAATAAAGTACAGAAAGAAAGATAATCTTGCAAACGCTTTTTCAGATCAGTTTCAGTGTATCGAAACACTGCTATGATACCAACTGAAAGTCCCAAGTTTGCAACGATTAAGTAATTAACAACTAATGTAAATTACACAAGAACATAAGACAATAAAGTAAGAAGGTTTAATCATAAGTAACATTGATTAAACAGTGAATACATGGTCGGTTTTACAAAGAAATAAAAGAGAAAATATTGTTAAGTTTTTGACACACTAAAAACTTAACAATTATACAAAGAGAGAAAAACACACTAAGTGTAATATGGCACACACCAACATTTTTGCGGCTAGGTCAAGTGATGCTTTATATAGGGGAGAAAAGACATCACATGACAACCCAATAGATGTTGACACATGAAGGTTGTCAACTATCTATTGGTGTATAAGACTGGTCTTCAGACATCTCTGTTTGCCATCTTGTTTCTTTCCCAAAATGGCATGAAAGAGAAACACCTTAGTACCAAAATGGTACAAGGTCACATGTCTTCATCTTGATCTATCAACACATGTCCTTGGGGACCAGCCTTCTTATCTTCAATTTCCCGCCCATATTTGACTTACAAGACATGGCGGTGAGTCATTGAACTTATCCTTTAACTCGAAGATAATGATCGCTGAGAGCTCGCTGAAGAAGCCTCTCGCTGAGTCTTTCAGTGAATACTTGACTCAGCAAGTCTTCAGCGAATCCATGACTCAACACTCCCTTTTAGGTTTTTCGACTCTTCTATCATTACAGCCGCCGTCGTTCAATATTCGCTTCAGGTAATATTTCTTCCAAAATTCTTTTGATTCGATGGCTAAGATAGGCATAGAGACTACGTTTTCCATTGTTACGCGAGATCAGTTTGATGGTGAGTTGTGTATATTTCTTTATTCTTGATTGTCATATTTGTGACTTGACTCTCCTTTGTTTGCACGTCTCCAGATATGTCTTTCCAGAACTTCGTTAGGAAGGGTGGTCAGGTTGGTGAAGCTCCATCTGGTTCTTCTTCTCATGTCCCTTCTGATATTGAGCGTACCCCAAAGGCTGGGGAAAGTATCCCTTTTAATCTTGGTTCTTCATCTGGCACTTCTGTTCTGCCTAAGGGGGAAACCATCATTCCTCCTGGCCAGAACGTAGATGATGAAGTTGTTATAACTGGTGAGTGTAGGGATGAGCGTAATACTGCTCCGGTAGAAGGTGTAGCCTCTCGCCTTCGTAAGAGGGGTAAGGAGACACCTTCGAATGTTGTTGCTTCAAAGAAGAAGAAGAAGGTTGCCGAGGAGAAGACATGTGCTACGAGTAATGCCCTGTGAGTCCCTTATAACTACGAGATGGTTAACCTAGAAAGTGTAAATACAACAAGTCTAATAATCACTAGATTTGGACTAGTATTACATGTAAATAAATATGCAAGATATATAAACAAAGTAATACAAGACTTAAAGCAATAAACAAGTAAAGTGGAACATTATGTATTTTTCATGGGTATTTCATTTATTGATGATTTAAATAAAATACAAGGTTGTTGCGGAATCAAGATAATACAACTAAGTATGTATCCTAACAACCTATGAGTTACAAATGATCTATATTTGTCAAATAACTCTTTAGGATCGAAATACTTAAAGTTGTGAAGTATCCCTGTTTAAGATCGAGAGTATTTAGACAAATTCACTTTCATGCAAAGTGTATGCTTAAAAGTTTTTGTCAAGGAAATGACTTTGTATTTATAGGCAACAAAATTCACCAGTGAATTTTGTGCCGTACAAATATGGTTGCATACATTTAATAATCCGACAAGAACATTAAATGTATTGGATAAGGAATAAGGATAAAGTCACATCAAGTGCAAGTGTATCCTTTTATCCAACCACCTTAACACACGTTTACTTTGTTAAAGAACAAGTGGATTGTTCTTTGGAAAGTGTGTTAAAGGCATAAGTCAAACCTTGATATCAGTGTTCAGACTTGTAGTATCTAGAACACTGACAATCCTCCAGTGTACAGATCTGGTAAGACTTTCCAGTGGACTCCGCCATTTGTTAAGTCTTCTTTCTTCAGACTTCAGTCTTTGACTTTAGTCAGAATGTCTTCAGTAGAGTAGATCTGGACTGGGGTGAAGTCTTCAGTGAGCTAATCTGGAGAATACTCCAGATTTCCTATACAAGTATTTGCTCACTAGTCTTCAATTATTTCTGGACAAATCTTCAGAGGGACTCCAGATTCCAAGTCTGGAGTAGGTCCAGTCGAACACGTTTTCTGGTCAGATCTTCAGTGAGGCTCCAGTAGTCGCGTCTGGAGCGAGTCCAGCAAAACATGTTTCTTGACTTATCTTCAATAAGGTTCCAGTAGTCCAGTCTGGAGCCAGTCCAGTAAATCTGGACCTAACAAATTCCCCCTATTTGTTTAGAAATAATGCAAGTATTTTTCAGGCTTATAGATATACAAATTTGTATGCCTGGAAAACACTTGGTCGATTTAAGTCTAAAAAATCTAAGTTACTGGAAAACACTTTATAGATCATGAGTGTTTTCATTTTCATCTTTTAAGTTCTAACTTAGACTAAATCTGGTCATTTACTTATAAAAATAAAAAATTGCAACTATTATTACTTTCATCAAAAGGAAAATAATTACAACTTTCATAAGACAATTAATTACAATAAGTACAATGATAAAAAGATTTAGGCCCTTCTTTTTGATGTCCTTTCTGGAGCATCTTCAGTAGCCTTCCTCTTTGGAGATGGAGATGATGGAACAGACACTGGTGGTCTCAGACCCAACACAGCTTCCATTTGTTGAATTCTCCTCCAGACCTTCTCAATCCTCTTCATAAAGGCCTTCACATCTTACCTTTAAAAGTCATTCCAATCTCCTTCAGTTCAGTCCATCCAAAAGCTTGGACTGAAGTATCCTTCCTCTCATCTGTAAAGTTACCCTCTCTGGTCAACTTCACATTGAATCTGGTCATTCCTTGATGAATTTCAGCCAATTTGATTTCAGCATTAACAATCCTTCTTGCATTGGCCCTGAAATTCATCATTTCATCAAATTTTGCTTTCTGCTTAGCCAAGTGAACCATTTCTTCAGTATCCCTGGATACACCACTCTGTTGTCCTTCAGTGGACTGGTGTTCTTGTCTATTGATTCTCAGAGTAGTATCCAGAGGAATAAAGGTGCTAACATCACCATCTTTTATTGCCTTCATTTGTTTGGCAGTAAGCTTAGGCAGACCAGTCATCCTTTTCCTGTATTCCAACTCCAGAGCACCAGCATTTTTTCTAATCTTTTTCTGGAGGCTTACCAGCTCCTCCTTTCTTTGCCTGATCAACTCTGGAATTGTAACACCATAAATTAATGAGTCATATACCTGTTCTTCTTCAGCGTAGAACGAGCGTATATGGACATCATTCAATGCATCTAGACACTGATGAACTCTGGGATCATCCTTCATCCTTTTAAAAACTTCAATATTAATGCCTAACCTTCCAGCATTATAGGAATCCAGAGTACCCATTATTGCCATCTCCCTTTGATGGGCCAGCAGTTCATTCTTTTGATTTGTCTTGAAAATTTCTATCATAATGCATTGTTGTTGCAACTTCCTTGATGTTTCATTGTCAACATCTTCAGTCTGCTCTTCCTCTTCACCAGACACAACCTTTTCTTTTCCTTTAACAGATTTCAATGTAGTAGGAATATCTGGGAAGGATTCAAACTGGGGCTCACTGGCTTCAGTACCAGTAGCCTCTTCTTCAGTCTGCACAATGGCTTCAGTGCCAAGTGCTCTCTGGGCTAATTGTGCACTGGCATCAGTACCAGTCACTTGTTTTCTCTGCACAATGCTCTCAGTAGCAACGGCCCTTACAACTTCTTCTTTTCTCTTTCTATCAAACTTTCTTGGACACCAGATGATGGAATAGACAATTTTCCCCCCTTGGAATGATCTCTAGTCCTGGACTTCAGATCATTCCACAATTCTTCCATCATATGCCTGTCCAGAGAACCAAAAGTTCGTCCTTGTTCTGGCATGGAAGCAGTCATACCTTTCTTGAGTGCCAGCACTTCTTTCTTCATATTTTCAATTTCTTCTGGCAAGTGCTTAGGCAACTCAACTTCTATCATCTGAACAACTTCAGGCAACAAGCTATCTTGAATGTTTCTTAGAACAGAAGCAGAGATATCATCAGTGATTGTCTTCAGCATATCACCCCTAAATTTTCTAACAATTTCATCACTAAGGGTGCTGACAATATCATTCTGATCTAATGTTGGCCTGCTCTCCAGAGAACCAACTCTTGTAACCAGCTTCTCAACCTCTTCTTTCAGACCTGCCAGTGGTTGAACAATTTGACTATCCACTGCAGTCTGAACAGAATTTACCAGTCTTGATTCCAGACCCTGGACTGCCACTTTAAAGTTTTCAGAATTACGATTGGTGGCTAGTACCAGCTCATCTAACTTCTCGAACACTAACTTCTCATTCCCAACGAAGAGGTTCATTTCTGATGCTAAGTTGTTTGACAATAAAGACTTGAAATCAGAAATAACCTGGGAGGATGACTGGAGTGATCTCTCCAGGTCCGCCACCTTACTAAGAAGGCCTTGGACCTCGGTTGAAGAAGAACTGGAGAGACCAGTGGGTTGTTCCAGATGAGAGGTCATTCTCTCCATTACTGGTACTTGTGCCCAGACCTCTTCAGTTTCAACATTTTCAATTGTAGAGTCTGGCACACATTGTTCTGTTAGATTGACTGGAGATTGAGAAGGTTGAATAAAAGGGGTGAAATATGGAGTTGATTGAGGGATTGAAGGTGGTGGTGGTGGTGGCATACTTGATTCTGGTGGGGGCATTTCTGGTGTATTTGTTGGTATTTCTGGTGAAGGTGTTGGCATTTCAGGTAGATTTTCTTCTTCTTGTACATCTTCACCCAGAAAGTTCAAATTAACATCGAAGCCTTCAGACATTGGGGAGTCAACATCATCCCATTCTGGAATATTCCCAACTGTCTGTTCACCAGACTGTTCACCAGTCACTTCATATACCTGTTCACCAACCTCAACATTCAAATCCAGTGGAGCCTCTTGCTCACCAGATGCTTGTTCTTCAGTCTGAACAGCCTGCTCAACAACTTGAGCACATCTTCTTGTACAACAGCCTGGACTTCAGTATCCACTCTCTGTTCAAATTGTACAATAGATTCAATATTCTCCTCTTCAAAAATAGGAGATCCATCAACATTAATTGTATCACCAGGATGGGTTGATGGATTTACCTGGACTCCTCCTCTCATCAGACGCCTATGTGATCTGGGTCGTCTGGAAAGCTCAACAGTGGGTTGTACACTTTCTTCAGGAGCCACTTGACTTATTGGTTGTACCATTTCTACAACCTGAACATCCTGTTCATCACCAGAACTTTCAACAACTTGCACTCTTCCTGGTGCCACATTCTCTTCCACTCTTTGAAATATCAACATGGCTTGAGGAATATCTACCTCACCATCTCTGGATCTTAAGTTCGCCAGATCCCTCATATACTCACTCATTGAAAAGTGAGTGGTTTCAAAATCGTACTGGTCTCCTAGAGCTCTCTTAAACACCAGTGAAAGAAGACAAATATATGGAATGAAGGCTTTTCTTCCTTTCACTTTGAGACGCTCTACCAGATCATCAAAGATTATCTGAGCAAAATCTACTCTTAATCCAAACCAGAGACAATAGGCAATCTGGAGGTGAGTTTGATTTATTTGATCCAAACCTCCAGAACTGCCTCCTAAACACTCAACCAGATGAGTAAAGAAATACCTCCATGAGTCTGTCAGCCTACTCATGTAAATAGTCCCTTTTCTTAACAACTGCCCATGCTCATCCACTATCTCTGTATGCCCCATCAATCTGCATACCTCCCTGAAGTTTATACCAGTAGGGAGTGGCGTTACCAACTCATTCTCATCCAGATAGTTCAATTGAAGAGCTGCTCTGACTGAATCTACAGAAAGAGCCAAGGGTCTGGTACCTTGCTCGAGAGAATAAACAATTGAATGAGTAGATTCATCATATGCAGCTGTATACCAGAATTCACATAAATAATCGTGATACATCTTTTCTGGATTTAGAGTCAATGCACCATATAATGGGCAAGAAAGAAAGAAAGAGTTTAATCTTCCAATGATCGATTGTGAATCATGAACACTGGAAAGTGAGAGTTTTGCCATCCAGTTATTCATATTCATCCTTATTGCCTTTGCTTCAAGATTTATATGGGCTGCCTTAACAACATCTGCAGCCGGAGCATATTCAGCGGATAAAAGATTTTTGGGTGAGTTAGATTGTCTAGGTGCCATTTGATTGATTGATGAAGATGAAATTGAATATTTAAGGTTATGATGAAGATTTTAATGAATTTGCAGTTAATATGAGAGATTTATTGATTGGAAAATAATGAAGAATTGAATGAAGGAATTTGAAGATTTGGGAGTAAATGTTCGAAGTAAATGTTGAAAGTGAAAGTGGGTATATATAGGAGAGAATGTGAACTCAAACGATTAATTTGAAATTATCAAATACAATTTTTGATCGTGTTCTGAGATCCGCATTAATTACATCACATCACACATTAATGTGTGATGGTTCACCGCCCACAAAAACTAACAACTTGTACCTTTTTGAGTTCCCAAAGTAAAAAGACCATCATTTCATTGAAAAATTACATGCCACGTAGGATAAAAATATCTCCAAAAAGATCTTTAAAAAGTTTGCTTACGTGGCACGCACAATGACCAAGTATTTAGAAAATATTATGACAAATTTCAGTGCATCTGGAGGTTGACTAGACACTCCAGTATCACTGGTGGATTAGTCCAGTGAACATGTACTGATGGTACACTGGAGGGACACTCCAGTAAAGTACCAGTGAATACCATTTTTGAAAGACTGGTAACCTCAAACGTGCACGTCAACTAATATAGACAAATGAGAGGGACACATTTACAAGAAGACAAAAGTCAACTCAAACACGCACTTCAACCTATCCATTTATCAGTGAGAGGGACACATTTACAAAGCACCAGTAATATTTTCTGAAGAATTTGTCCAGTGAGAAAATAAATTCCCCTTGAACTTAAAACACTTTTAATAGAAAAATATTTTTCAAGTCTTCCCTGGAATGTTGCTCCAGAAATCTAATAATGCAAAGATAGTACACAAGGCGTTCAATATCTGAGCAATCACCAGATTTAAGGATTTAACATTCCCAACTCACCAACAAGATATTCAAAAGTTTTGACATCCAGTGGTTTGGTAAAAATGTCAGCGAGTTGTTTGTCAGTGGGAATAAAATGGAGTTCAATATTATTTTTCATAATATGATCACGAATGAAGTGATACCTTAGATCGATGTGCTTCGTTCTGGAGTGCATGACTGGATTGTTTGAGATAGCAATGGCACTGGTATTATCACAAAAGATTGGAGTCTTTGAATATTTAATACCATAATCAAGCAACTGGTTCTTCATCCAGAGTATCTGAGCACAACAACTGGCTGCAGAAACGTATTCAGCTTCAGCAGTGGATAATGAAACTGAAGTTTGCTTCTTACTGGTCCAGCTGACCAGTTTGCCACCTAGGAAATGACATCCACCAGTTGTGGATTTCCTATCTATCTTGCAACCTGCATGATCTGAATCTGAATAACCCATTAGATCCATGCCTGAGCCTTTGGGGTACCAAAGACCTAGACTGGGACTCCTTTAAGGTACTTCAGTATGCGCTTAACAGCAAGCATATGAGATTCCTTTGGATTAGACTGATATCTGGCACATAAACATGTTGAAAACATAATATCTGGTCTACTGGCAGTTAAATACATCAGTGAACCAACCATGCCTCTATAGACAGTGGTGTTCACTGGTTTGCCATCTGGATCAGAGTCCAGTGTCAGTGGTGCAGAATTGGAGTTGGTTTAGATGGTGAAGAGTTCATATCATATTTCTTTAAAAGATATCTAACATATTTTTCCTGATTAATAAAGATGCCATCTTTGTTTTGTTTAATCTGGAGTCCAAGAAAATATGTTAATTCACCCATCAAACTTATTTCATATTCAGTGGACATGATTTTAGAAAATTTCTTTGGCACATGTTTTCATCAGTAGACCCAAAAATAATATCATCAACATAAATTTGTACCATTAACAGATTACCTTTCTCATGAAGAATGAACAAGGTATTGTCAATTACACCTCGTTTAAAACCATTTTTCAACAAATGTTTAGTCAGAGTATCATACCAGGCACGTGGGGCTTGTCTGAGGCCATATAGCGCTTTGTCCAGACGATATACCCAATGTGGATGCTTGTCATCAACGAAACCTGGAGGTTGTCTGACGTAAACTTCTTCTTCAAGCTTTCCATTCAAGAAAGCACTCTTTACATCCATCTGGTAGACCTTGAACTGATGATTAGCAGCGAATGCTAAGAAAATTCTGATCGCTTCAAGTCTAGCACTGGAGCAAATGATTCATCAAAGTCGACATCTGACTGGCAGTAGCCTTGTGCTACCAGTCTGGCCTTGTTTCTGATTATGTGGCCATCTTCATCTACTTTGTTCCTGAAGACCCATCTTGTTCAATTGGTTCTTTCTTTCCAACTGGGAAAGGAACCAAATACCAGACCTTGTTCCTTTCAAACTGGTGAAGCTCTTCTTGCATAGCAGTCACCCAGTTTGGATCTTCCAGAGCCTCATCAATCTTCTTTGGTTCATTTAGTGATAAGAAACTGACATATAAGCATTGATCACTGGAGGCTCTTCTGGTCTGAACTCCTCGACTGGAGTCACCTATGATTTGATCAATAGGATGAGCTTTTGTCCATCTAGAGTACTGACCAGGATTGTTACTGACAACAATATCAGTGCAAGAATTCAGTTGAGTCTCCTCTGAAGTTGCTTCAGGAGGAGGTTCTTCATAAACTACCTCAACATCTTCATCTGATTCATTTAAATCACGATTTGCATCATGAAATTCTTCATATGAAGGCATTTCTTGTAGTATAGGTTCAGTTTGAATTTCTTCATTTGAACACAATTCTGGTATGCTCTCAACTGACACTGATACTGGGGAGTAGTATGCACATCTGAACCAATATTAATTTCAGAGGGTAGTTTGAAAATAATAGAGGGATAGAATGGAGTACTACTGGAGAGTTTCTTTTTCTGAACAGGTTCCAGATCAGGATGACTGGAAACTGTGTCTGGTGAATCATCCATTTTGTCATTTATTGGATCAGATTCACAAAAGACAATTGGAGTAACTGGGGGAGTATCAAGGGCTGGCTTCTTGTTGATTGCAGCATTAGTTTCATCGAATGTTACATGAATTGACTCATGGACCTTCTCCAGTCTCTTGTTGTAGACTCTGAAGGCCTTGTGAATGGCTGAATAGCCTAAGAAATACCCTTCATCATCTTTGGCATCAAATTTGCCTAACTGACTGGAGTCGTTCAGGATGTAAACTGGACATTCAAAAACGTGAAAATAACCAATATTTGGTTTTCTATTTCTTAAGACTTCATAGGCTGTCTTTTTGTGTCTTTTGATGTACACTGATCGATTCTGGGTGTGGCAAGCAGTTGCAATTGCTTCCGCCCAGAAACTGGTAGACAGACCAGATTCAGCAAGCATACTCCTGGCAGCTTCTATCAGCGTTCGATTCTTCCATTCCACCACTCCATTTTGTTCTGGAGAGCGGGCTGAAGAGAAGTTCTGGGAGATGCCAGTGTCAGTACAGAATGACTCCAGAGTTGCATTCTGGAATTCTGTTCCATTGTCACTTCTTAACTGACACACTTTTTGACTGTACTTGAGCTCAATTTGCTTGATAAAACTGATGATTTCAGTAGCAGCTTCACTTTTAGACCTCAGAAAGATCACCCAACAATATCTGGAGAATTCATCTACGATCACCAGGGTGTATCTTTTACCAGCACGTGTCTGAACGTTCACTGGACCAAAGAGGTCCATATGAAGCATATGAAGAGGTTCAGATATGCTGAAATTCTGTCTGGTCTTGAAACTGGTATGCTTTTGCTTACCCATCTCACATCCTGGACATGGTCTTTCCTTTTTGAAGGAAACTGAAGGTATCCCATCTGCAAGTTGTTTTCTGGACAACTTATTAATGTTCTTGAAATTTAAATGGGATAACCTTTTGTGCCATAACCAGTTTGTGTCTTCATCAGCTTGAGTATAGAAACACTGCTCTGAAGGAGAGCTTTCCATATCCATCACGTACACATTCCCTTTCCTGGGAGCAATCAACACTACCTTCCAGTCCTTGTTGAATACGATGCCCTGAGCAATATTGAATAAGACTTGATAGCCATCGTCACACAGTTGACTTACACTGATCAAGTTATATTTCAAACCATTCACAAATGCAACACGTCTGAACTTGACTTGTCCATTGTTCAGAACACCATATCCTTCAGTCTTTCCACAACCATCATTTCCAAAAGTGATGGAGGGTCCATCAGAAATGGTGAACTCCTCCAGTAGGGTCTTACATCCGGTCATCGTCCTGCCAGCTGCACTGTCAAGATACCAGATATATTTCTTTCGATCGCCCTACACATACACCAGATATTGATCAGTTAGATTTGGGAACCCATCGACTGATGGGTTCACTGGACCCTCCCTTATAGGTTCCAGGGGCAATCTGGTCTAGTTCATTTTCTTCAACAGTGGTCTTAGTTGAAAAGACCACTGGAGTTGATAGTTTTAAAACCTTTTTCTTTTTCTCAACTGGAGAAATAGATTTGTCTTTCTTAGCAAAAGGTTTTGTATTTTGTCTAGGGCCAGATGAAGTACCCTCAATAAAGTTTAATCTTGCATTAAAACTTTATGATTGACGAGTCAGAATTTGAATCTGGCTCTCTATCCTGGACAAAATATGTTCTTCAGATGATACCTTAGCCTTTCCAGTCAAAGGCTTTGGTAAGGGATTGGTATGAGGTAAAGGTCTATTCTGCTTCACCTTTTTAACTGGAGCAGTCATCTGGACAGCTCCAGTCTTAACCTCTGGGGATTGAACTGGGTAAAAATTGGTCTTGGGAGTTATAGGCTCATCATAAACAGTGGTGGGCCTGAACTCCTCTGGTAATCGATCGATTACTGGTATCAATGATGCTATATTAGTATTTCCATCTAAATATGCACGTTTTTGAGCAGGAAATTGTTTTAATGCAGCATCATATGGCTTTTTGGTTTCTAGCCATGATTTTATTACCAGTTTTTCTTTCTCTAAAATGATCTCAAGATCTTGTTTTTCTTGGATCAATTGTTCAGTTACCAGAACCTGGGCTTGAAATGCCAGTTCAATGTCTTGAAGTTCTTTTAATTTTGATTTTAAAGCATTTATTTCAGAAGAATCTGTTTCTAGACCATTTACACCATCAGATCTAACAGTTTCTACAAAAATTAAATCAGAATTAAGAGCTTCAGCAATGTCCAATTTTAGTTCTTGGTCAGTTGCATTATCATAATCACTAACCTTTTTAATAACAATGTCCACCCATCGTCCAGATGTGACATCTTCCTTCACCAGTAGCTCTTCATCTGCCAGAGCCATGTAACAGCAATCTCTTTCTTCTTCTTCATCAGCAGATGAGTCATCAGAAGGAACCCATTTCTCTTCAGTGGTTGCAATCATGCACTTATTATTAGTTTTCAATTTGTTGTGCCATGAGAGCAATCTGGGCCTTAAGCTTTTTATATTTCAATTTATAGCTATCATCAGGCTTATTATTTGAAGAGAATTGACCAGGCTTGGATACAAACTGGTTGGACCTGCACTCTTTCATGAAATGACCCTTTTTGCCACACTTAAAGCATGTCAAATTGGTCTTGTTAGTGGAAGAACTGGATGCAAATTGTCCAGATGGCCTATTTGCTCTTGCTTTGAAACGGTTAAACATTTTAGCAATCATTGCAACAAGGTCATCATCTTCAGTTTCATCACAACAGTCTAGAGAGACTTGACTGGTTTCTCCAGAATCCATAAGTTCAGACACCATCTTCTTCATAGAAAATACATTCTCAGAAGATATCAGTGATGTACCTTGTGGTTCAGTATGACTGACCACATTAGGAGTACTGGAGGCATGGTTATAGGCATCTCTTTCTGCCACCACTCTCTGAGCTTGATTTTCTTCAGTGTACCTGAAAGCTCCATAAAGAGTTGAGAGAGAGTGTGTGTGCAGAGTTTTTCCTTGTCGTAAGACTAGGATCATATGAGACCATTTGGTGGGAAGAATGTCACAGAATTTCTCCAGAAGTATATCCTTGTCCTTCTCAACCCCAAGACCTCTCAATTGGTTTATGATACTCATAAATCTGGTGTAAGTACCAGTGAGAGACTCGTTAAGTTGAGCAAAAAATGACTCATACCTCTTGTTTAAGGAGACCTTTCTGGTGACAATGGTGTCATCTCCTCCTTCGTGTTGGTTCAAAAGTTCATCCCACATGGTTTTGGCACTAGGAAAAAGAACTAGTGTGGGAATTAGGGTTTCTGGAACGGCCCCGAGGATCATGTTTTTAAGGAGGGTGTCTAGATTCACCAATCTCCTCTCCTCTTCTGACCAATGTTCCTCCCTCTTTTCCCTTCCTCTTCTAGATCCAGAAAGATCAAGAAGTGGATTGAGAGGTGATGTAGGTACATAAGGACCTTCGTTTAAAATTTTCATCATGTTCCTCTCAATACCAGTGACATGTAAAACCATCCTAGCCTTCCACGTACCAAATTCATCACTGTTCCCACTGAATTTAGGAACAGGATTATTTAAATAGTGCACATGCACGTGTGGAGAAGCAGGAGTAGGAGGAGGTGGAGGATTAGTGTTATTAACATTTTGTGGTTCATTTTGATCATTAATATTTGCATTAGGATCGGGACCAAGACTAAAACCTTGTGTATTTTCTTGGTTAGCCATCGAGAAACAGATCTAGGCAATGTTTAGCCTTCTGCTTTGATACCAAATGTGAGTCCCTTAAATACGAGATGGTTAACCAGGAAAGTGTAAATACAACAAGTCTAATAATCACTAGATTTGGACTAGTATTACTTGTAAATAAATATGCAAGAATATATAAACAAAGTAATACAAGACTTAAAGCAATAAACAAGTAAAGTGGAACATTATGTATTTTTCATGGGTATTTCATTTATTGATGTTTAAATAAAATACAAGGTTGTTGCGGAATCAAGATAATACAATTAAGTATGTATCCTAACAACCTATGAGTTACAAATGATCTATATTTGTCAAATAACTCTTTATGATCGAGATACTTAAAGTTGTGAAGTATCCCTATTTAAGATCGAGAGTATTTAGACAAATTCACTTTCATGCAAAGTGTATGCTTAAAATTTATGTCAAGGAAATGACTTTGTATTTATAGGCAACAAAATTCACCAGTGAATTTTGTGCCGTACAAATATGGTTGCATACATTTAATGATCCGACAAGAACATTAAATGTATTGGATAAGGAATAAGGATAAAGTCACATCAAGTGCAAGTGTATCCTTTTATCCAACCACCTTAACACACGTTTACTTTGTTAAAGAACAAGTGGATTGTTCTTTGGAAAGTGTGTTAAAGGCATAAGTCAAACCTTGATATCAGTGTTCAGACTTGTAGTATCTAGAACACTGACAATCCTCCAGTGTACAGACCTGGTAAGACTTTCCAGTGGACTCCGCCATTTGTTAAGTCTTCTTTCTTCAGACTTCAGTCTTTGACTTTAGTCAGAATGTCTTCAGTAGAGTAGATCTGGACTGGGGTGAAGTCTTCAGTGAGCTAATCTGGAGAATACTCCAGATTTCCTATACAAGTATTTGCTCACTAGTCTTCAATTATTTCTGGACAAATCTTCATAGGGACTCCAGATTCCAAGTCTGGAGTAGGTCCAGTAGAACACGTTTCAGAGTCGGTCTGGAGCAAGTCCAGCAAAACATGTTTCTTGACTTATCTTCAATAAGATTCCAGTAGTCCAGTCTGGAGCCAGTCCAGTAAATCTGGACTAAATGCCCTCTTTCTGTTTCTTCTTTCTTATTTCCTTGTATTGTTTTTTTTTGACATCTTCCCTATGACTTTGTAGTTGATATCTGTCGTATGGAGACAAGGGCCTTTGCATAGTTTTATAAGGAACGCTTGAATGAGAGGAACATGATGGATGCTGAAATAGTTGTTCGTCTGAATCATCTTCTGGGTGTTCAACTTGAAGCTGAAAGACTGCTTGAGGAGAAGAAGGCAGAGTGCTCTTTGCTCCAAGAGTCGATGAATGATGCCATTAAAGACTTGGGAGAGGTGAAGTCACTGAAGAGTAGGCTTATGGAGGCAGAGGCTAGTGTGAAGATTCAGGAGGATGAGCTTACTGATCTGAGGTCAAAGTTGTCAAAGACCATGGCTGAGTTGAACATGGAAAAGGAAGTTTCTCAGAATCTTTCGGATTCCATCAGGAAGCATGTTTCATAGCGTTCTGGTCTGGTGACTGAGGTGATTCCTTATTCCTGTAGGAGTTTAATTGATAGCGAGGAATTTGGGAAGTTACCTGCGGAGGTGATCTCTGCTAACAAGGACGATGAGAGTGCCTTCATGCTTCGTCATTTGAGTGAAGAGGGTCTAATTGATTTATCAACACGCTCGAATATAAAGGAGAACACTGCGACGCTATTAATGCGGCGGTAGAAAATTATCGGAGCGCCAATTTCCCCTTCCTCGAGAAGCTTGTTGCGAATCCTATGGCTTCGTTTGAGTCGCTTCTTGAGATTCAACCAGACAAGATTATCCCTACTGCTGCTATCATTACTCCATCTGCCACTGATGCCTCTGCTGTTGATACTTCTCAGTATCATCCTGAAGGTACTTCTGCCTCCTGAGTGATCTTGTCTTCATTAATGGTTTATGAAACATGCTTTATATAAGCTTTTTGGACAATTCTTCTTCCAGCCTGCGTGCCTTCGAACAATCTTTATTTATCTATAATGACTTGTTAGGCGATGGTTTATGTTGGCCATTTGCCTATTTATGTATGAATATATGAAACCCTTTATTTTGGAGGGTTTACCTTATTATAATTCCTCAAGGGTCCACCAGGGACCTTTGTATGGTTGTATAGTATATAGAGGTCTTTTCTGCACGGTATCGAGGGCACCGCCACTCAATTGTTCCGTGTCTTACATTTTTTTGTGGTCTGCACGGTATTGAAGGAGACTCCCTTCATTTTTTCCGTGTCTTTTTTATTAATGCATGTTCCGTGATAGATAATTATCTTTTCACGGTTTGGCTGTATGTTGTGTAGGCGTCCCTTTAAACACACATTTAGCCTTGGATAACATGTCTTTGTAAGAGTGTGCATGCGGTAAGTTTGTGTGGTACGATACGGAGCAACCCTTCGTAATTATTAGTGATAACAAATTATATAATGTCCTAAAAAGAAAAATCAAATTAACCACGATGTGATTACATAAGTTCCTGAGGGAAAAACTATTATTCATCTAAGGGAGCAACTTATTACATTCATCGCTATGCGAGTAGTTCTTAAGCTGCTCCGAAGCAATCCTTGCACATTGTGCCAGAAAATACTCTTAGCTTGGTTCTAGGGATTTAGTGGGTTTCTTTTTCCCACCTCCAGACTCCTTTCCTTCTCTGGTGCTTTCCTCTCTCGGTGGATCTTCATATAGCATATAGATAGTAGAATCTGGAGCCTTCTTCAGTTCTTCAGTTATCATGATTCCTTTTCCCTTTTCGCTTGACCGTGGTTTTGTTAGGTTGCCTTCGGTACTGCTCTTGGGATTAGATTCACTGGCTGTTCCTTTATCTGTAAATCCTGCGAAGGGTGTCTTGGTCGCCTCTTTTATGGTTAATGTCTGCCTAGGACTCTGGGAGGACTTCCGGAAATCAATTTTGTCTTTTGGCTCGCTTCTTCCTTCGTAGGGCAAGTACTCGTATGAGCCTCCTCCAGGGGTAAGAATGCTTTGCTTCTTACTTTCCGGGGTATCTTCGTATGGGTAGATTCTAGTTTTAGCTCCACCTACTGTTATGTCCTTGGCGTCCAGCCATGTGTATGCCTTAACTCTTACTTCTTCGAATGTTTTTGGGAGTCCTCTGACCAAGTACTTGATCAATGAAGGGCTTCAGAATCCATGAACAAGGCCCGAAATTCTGTGTGTTTCCGGTAATGCAGGTATTCTTTGAGTTTCCTTAGTGTATCTTACTATGAAGTTTCTGGTATCCTCTGCCCCTCTTTGCTTTATATTATGGACAGTAATGCAGGATCTTACTTAGGTTTCCCCTTTCTGGCCGAAGTACAACTTGAACTTCTCCTTTAAATCTGAAAAGTTGGAGATCGAACCCTTCGGAAGGCTGTTGAACCATTCTCTAGCATCACCCTTGAGTACCCATCTGAAGGCCTTACAGGCCAAAGGATCATTCCATTGATACATTGCAGCAGTTCCTCCAAACGATTGCAGGAAGTCATCTGGATCGCTTTTTCCTTCGTAAGGCTCCATGCTGGTTGGGTACTTCCCAACCCCCCCCCCCCCCCCCCCCCCCCCCCCCCCCCCCCCCCCCCCCCCCCCCCCCCCCCCCCCCCCCCCCCCCCCCCCCCCCCCCCCCCCCCCCCCCCCCCCCCCCCCCCCCCCCCCCCCCCCCCCCCCCCCCCCCCCCCCCCCCCCCCCCCCCCCCCCCCCCCCCCCCCCCCCCCCCCCCCCCCCCCCCCCCCCCCCCCCCCCCCCCCCCCCCCCCCCCCCCCCCCCCCCCCCCCCCCCCCCCCCCCCCCCCCCCCCCCCCCCCCCCCCCCCCCCCCCCCCCCCCCCCCCCCCCCCCCCCCCCCCCCCCCCCCCCCCCCCCCCCCCCCCCCCCCCCCCCCCCCCCCCCCCCCCCCCCCCCCCCCCCCCCCCCCCCCCCCCCCCCCCCCCCCCCCCCCCCCCCCCCCCCCCCCCCCCCCCCCCCCCCCCCCCCCCCCCCCCCCCCCCCCCCCCCCCCCCCCCCCCCCCCCCCCCCCCCCCCCCCCCCCCCCCCCCCCCCCCCCCCCCCCCCCCCCCCCCCCCCCCCCCCCCCCCCCCCCCCCCCCCCCCCCCCCCCCCCCCCCCCCCCCCCCCCCCCCCCCCCCCCCCCCCCCCCCCCCCCCCCCCCCCCCCCCCCCCCCCCCCCCCCCCCCCCCCCCCCCCCCCCCCCCCCCCCCCCATTCCTCACTCCTTCATCAACAACCTCAGCTACGCTAAACCTGAGGGAGCAACACATTTCAAAAGACAAGTGTTAGCTAACGAATTATCTAAGTAAGATAACACTTAAATTATAAACCATTTGTCCATTTCAAACATTATGGATTTATAAAAACGTCATTAAGGCACCACACTCATCAAACATATCACAACATCAATACTACATAATAGGATGTAACACCCTAAGTGTGCCTATCCTTCATTCTGCATTTCACACATATAACCACATGACTGCTTTCTCTACGTTTTGGCTACTTTGCTACGTTTAACTACATTACTACATTTTAACTGCGTTAAAGTGTAACATATGTCGCACCCGACTAGATGACAGCCTTACGGATGAACATCAAACGTCGTTAAGGAATGGCAAGCCAATCCCGGAGTAATCTGTATGTACAAGACAAATGGGGGCGGGTCAGACCTCCCGTATTACTCAACTGCATCTCAATGACCGTGTTGCAAGGAGCCACCAGAGCAACCTGCATCTACGCACTTAGCCGGGCTAGGGAAAGTACGGGTTAAGCTTAACACTTTCTGCATCTCATTTTAACGAGCTCGAACCTGCATCTCATTTAGTTTAGGTGACTGCATTACCTAAACATTTACTACGTTAACTGCTTTTACGTTTTGGGCCCTTAAACGTGCACGTGTCATGGCAACTTAACAAGTCTAGTGAACTAGATGAGCAAGCCATACATTCATGCACATACAACAATCAACAACATTTACTACATCTCAATGCATTGCAAGATACTACATAACACTTCATAACATAACACGACGTTTTACTTCATTTCATAACATGCACTACATTACATATGATTTGGGACTGCATTTCAGGTCTCAAAAGTCAACTGCATACCCCGTGATACCTCCCGTGTAAACCCCACATACCCATAAGCAACATAAGGTACCAATTTGGGAAGTTATAATTATGAAACCCTCTTTTTTGAACCCTCAGCGTGTCAAAGTAGTGTATCTTACCTCGAGGAAGCGCACGACAATAGACAACTACGTTACCGTGCAAAGCAACTAGTCTCGTCTACCTATAATTAGTAAACGACCATTAGACACGCTAATACTCACGTTATTAAGGTCATAACTCAGACCTAAACACCTACAAACATGACCCACGACAACGACATACGCATTGGAGGTTCATTTTTAAAATTCAGTCAAAGACCCTGTTGCGCCGCAATGACCTCATTGCGTCGCAACTTGTTTTCCTGCATTCGGGTTGCGCCGCAACCACACGTTGCGCCGCAACACCAACTCCCAATTGCGCCGCAATCACACGTTGCGCAGCAACTTAAACGTCTGGAAACTAGTTGCGCCGCAGCTAGCTAGTTGCGCCACAACTAGCCCCGTTTCAGCACAACTTCGATCGATTAAACCCCCAAACCAGATCCAAACGACTTCAAATCAATTACAAGACTTTTATACATCAAAATCCTTCATATTTAGACCATAATGATGCATTACAACCTTTGATTAAACCATACATAATTTGCAACATTAAAACAAGCATCATTTGGACATCAATTGATCCTGCAATGACCTAGATCCAAATTCTAATGACTCATAAGATTGAAAAGATGTTAAATCCATGCTACTATACCTTTTCTACCTGTAGATCACAACGAGGATGCAGAAGACTCGATCAAACACTCCGTAATCACACGTTTCGAAGGATTTTTGGCTTAGAAATCGATTGGGGATCAAGGGGTGGTCTAGGGCTTGGGAGAAAAGTGATAATATCAGTTATGAGGAACTAATGATCACCCTTAGGACTCTAAACCCGTTTTTGACTTTCCCACTAGGTCAAAATTGGTCCCTAGACTTCCAAACATCACATTATTAGCCCAAAACACCTCTATGGACTATATACAACTCAATGAACCCTTCAAGCACCTCAAAAGGCACATAACTACATCTTTAAACACATTACTACATCAATTAATAAGACATTCAAGTCTCGCACGTATAACACATTAACTACATTTAAGCATTAAATCTACCATAAGCTTAACAGACACGTTATGTTGACTTAACGACTCAAGTCAACCGTTAATTAAAAAGATTGAGATGTTACAATTGTGGGTATTGGGGAGGTACAGGACCATGTTTGAAGGGCATTAGAGTCCCCCAGTATGAATAATAACTATTGAGATGTGGGACATCGGTCATGGTCTGTGCATAAGTACTTTCTGGAGTTCTGCTTCGTGTCCCTGAGATATAGTCTGGGGTTTGAGGGACATACCATGCGTTTTCTGCCGGAGGTTTCACCAGAGAAGCAAACGAGGTCTTTGGGGCTTTGTGAGCTTCGTCTTCCCATTCTTCATCGAAGTCTAGCACCCTGGCGGATCTCTGGATTGCCTTTCGTTTATTGAGGTACCTAAGGGCTTCTTCTAGCAGCTACCGATCTTCCAAAAGTTGTTCTTCATCGATTACCCTTGGTTGCCTGGATAGGGTCTTCTTCTGTTTTCTGCTTCTTTTGAGGAGAGAAGGGTTATCTTTGACAACTTGTTTTAGGTCATATGCCGACCTACGATCTGCTCCAGATCTGTGCAGGATCCTGTTAAGGGGAGTGGTAAACATTGGGGACAATGAATCCTGTAAAGAAACAGGCGGGTTGGTTTCGAAGGTAACTTCTAAGGTTCTGCAACTTTGGCGCTTGCTTGGGAGATTCTCGTATCATCTTGATTGGTGTTCGACATGGTTCAGTGAATCGATGTCGTGGTACAGCGGTGGGTTTCTTTGTGAAGTGATGTTTGTCCCACAGATGGCGCCAAATGATTGTGTACCAAACCGCGTCGAAGGGTTTTTTAATAAAGGAGTGATATATAGATGAACTAAAAAGGGTTTTAGGTTTTGTTGGCGATTCCCCGAAGGTAGGAGCAATGCCACTTTATCACCAACTATGAATGTTTAGGGTTTTCGGCCGATTGTGATCGTGCCTAATGAGGAGAAATCCTCATCCTTTTATATGAGAAGGTTTCTTGGAGGAGAAGGTTAGGGTTTTTCCTTCCTTCTTCGAATCTATATCTTGTTGCCATGTTTATCCGATTTAGTTTCCTTAGGAGATAATCCTTGTGGGGATCGAACTAGGCAAAGATATGTATTTGATTGATCAAATAATCACACTATGGCTTAGCCGAAGGTGTGAGTGGGGTTTTAGGTGTTTTGTTGGCGATTCCCTTCCGGTCAGAGGGTCGTAGGCCGCTTTACGCCTATTGTTATTGGCCTAAGCCGATTATGGGGCTTAGGGACTCGGATATTGAGTATGTCGATGATTAAGGCTTTTGATGTGTTGAGTATGATGATGTGTCGTTTGGCACCTCCTCTAAGGTAATAGCCTAGTGGCCACCAGCCGCCACTTTCCAGGAGAGGTCCTGGGTTCGAGTCTTGCCAAAGGCAAACTTGAGATAATCAGGGGATTATTAAGTGGTTGAGATTCACCTGGACACTAGCCTGACTGGGGGATTAGTGGGTACCAAATGGTACATGGGATCAGGTGGTTTCCATCCAATTACCCTTTTTACAGGGTAAAGCCTTGGAGAGGAAGGTAGGGGTTTAAGGTAAATCCCTTCCTCCTTTTGTGATATCTTCTAAGTATGGAAGATATATCTAGGATTCTTAGACCGTGTCCTAGTTTATAGGAGTGTTTTGATTTCATTCCCTTTTCGGGAGATCGAATAAACATAGAATGGATTTATGTATATCCGTTCTTTATTTTGTGATCATCTTGAGAGCTCCGGAATATCGGAGGTATACATCGTAGCTTCGGCTACTGATACGTCTGCTCGGTACAATGCATTAGTACCTTCGCTGCTTACGAAGGGTCCTTCGTATCCAATCTTTTGTACGGAGGTAAAGCTCCGTATACGGTATATCATCAAGCCCCCCAGTCTGATGGGAGAGTCTATCTGTAGAGTATCGCATTAGACTTCAAAAATAATCTAATAAAAATAAATAAGAGCATACCTGTGTAACCGGAGCTCGAAAGAGCTTTGGTTTTGGGTGCTCCGTATCTTCTCCGGAACTTTTTTTAAGGGTAAAATTGCCATTTTACCATGCCGCGTATATATCCCATCAAGAGTTTAATTTGGGCGCTTATCCCGAGGAGAAAACCAATCGACGGTTTGGGTGGGTTATGCGCCGGTTTTTCAAACCATCCGTTTTGTCCCCTATTTAATTTTGACGGCTTCGAAGATTTTTTCTTCTTCTTTTCGTTTTCTCCTCCTTACTCCCTTTTCTTCATCAAAAATATTCACTCCCCTCGTTCAATCATCTCCATACTATGGATCGCAATCATTTTCGCATTATTAGTACTACGTATTCTGAAATGACCGAGGACGATGTCGCGTGGTTTCGTCAGTGCTTCTGCCGCCCTAACGATCCTGAGATTAGGGTTCCGGGCCGATCAGAATCGATTCTTGATGCGCCTCCTGGGTTCATAGGTATGTACACTGCTCCCTTTTCCGGTGGTAATCGTAGGTTTCCTTTGTCCCCTTGGTTATTAGGGTTACTTGATTACCACAATCTGTATTTATCTGTGGTGCATCCCTTAGCGATTACCATGATAATGTCGTTTATCGTCATTTTTCGTGCATATGGGATAGAGCCCAGGATAAGTGTTTTTCGATATTTTTTCAAGTTCAGTATTCGTGATAGTTGGGTAATGGTGAAAGAGAGGCCTGGTAGGTTATTTTTTGATATAGGTGATTCTGATATGTTGAACTGGAGGCCAGGGTTTTTGTTTTTTAGTGAGCAATACGTTCATCCGATGTTTAGGGGTTTGTTGGATACGAGTAGGTTGGTATCGGGGATGTCTTTTGAGGACAATGCGCATGACTGGGTTACTCTTGATAATGCATTGGTCTGTCAGGTGCATCGGTCTCCATTTGAGTTGGTCGCTTATCCCTCTGTCATTCTCTATCTTTGTGGCATTACGATGTCCTGGGAGGGTTCTCCTGATCGACCGGTTTTGATATGGTGCTGTGAAGGTACCCTTCTCTGTTGCTTTTTCTTTTTGATTCTGTATATATTTTCCTTTTACTTTCTTCTGACGTCCTTATGTTGTGTTTGCAGAGTTAACGATTAGAGAGGCTGTGACCATGAATCCTCGAGGCATGGTTGTTGGTAGAAGGCCTTTGTCTCCTTCTGATGATGGGGAAGGTCCCCTTTTTGCTGGTGTTGATGTTTCTGGGCCTCCTCCGAAGAGGCAGAGGGTAATGGGTGGTCCATCTGGTGCAACGGACCCTATGGCTGCAGGTGTTATTGATTGGAACTATTTGTAAGTGGTGGATATTTCGGGCATTATCTCCTTTTCATGTTATTGATTGGAACTCTTTGTAATTCTAGGAATTCCTCTTCAGAGTGAATTGCCTGATCCACAGCTTTGCCGAATGAGTCTAGATATGATGGTTCCTGATCATCTTAGGACCATACTGGATGCCATGCCTGCTCAAAGGCTTGCTGAGATGACTAACCAGGCTCTGTTTGCCGCTGGTATGATTGGTTCAGCTAGTAGTGCCAGAGTGCACTATCTGGAGGAAAATCTGCAGAGGCATAGGGCAGAGTTGGCTTCTCTAAGGACTGCTCCGTCTGCCAGAGGTGACTCTTCGTTGGTTGATTCTTTGCGAAGGGAGCTTGCTGATTCTCAGGAGGCTTTGTCCCTTGCTACGCAAAGTTTGGATGCTACCCATGAGCGGATTTCTACTCTTACCTCTGTCGGGCCTGCTGCAGTGATCAGCAGGTTGGAGTTGGAGTTGGAGAATTCAAGAAACTCCATGCGCCAGGTTATTTCTGGTGTTATTCCTCATGTCTTCCGTATGTTGATGGCGAGTCCTGAGTTTGATCAGAGCCTTGATGAGCTGATCGAGGCTAACCGGGCCGATTCGAGAGCCGTGTTGCTTTTTCGTATGGAGAGTCGTGGGCAGGTTGTGTTGGGTGGGAATAGGGAGAGGTTTCTTGGCACCGAGGAGAGGATCGTTGCTGCTGAAGAGGCCTTAAGGAGAGTTTCTTTTCCTTATATCCAGCAGATTTCTTCAAATCCCGATGCTTCGGTGGCTGATCTTTATAATATTAGGTCTCAGGGAATGTGAACTGCTTGATCCTCTATACTCTGTACATATATTTTTTAGGCATTCACTGGGTTATGAATGACTTGCTCTTTGTATATTCTTTGATGTTTTTATTTGCTTCCTCTTTCTGTTTGTGCCGCCATTGCTTCGCTATATTCAGAGCTTTCTCATTCTGCATTCTTTCGTGGGAAAGTGATGTCTTTTGTTTTTGTTATGCTTATATATTCTTAAAATAGTGTCTTATGCATTTATGCTTATGCATTTCTGGTAGTCCTCGTACTTGTTGGGTTTTGTTAGTATACCTAACGATAAAGTCCCTTGTCTTTTCGCCTTCTTTTTGCTTGATATTGTGTACAGAGATATGAGTTTTTCAGTGTTTCTTCTGCATGCTGAATTGGGACCTGAATTTGTTTTTGAGCACCTCGAAGCTATCAATAATATTCTTGGGTAGGCTGTCGATCCATTCCCACGCATCGTCTGTTAGTGAGTAAGAGAATGCGTGGCATGTGGTTGGCATATCCCATCTTTGAAACAGAGCTGTTCCGACGAAATTCTTTAAGAAGTCGTCTGGATCGCTTTTTCCATCGTAATACCCCAAATGTTGAGGATATTTCATTTTTGCTGGCAATGGGTGGCTTTGTATGGCCACAGAGAATGGGCTGTCAGTGTTTACCAGGTGGGATAGGTCAACCGGCTCAGCATCCTCCCATTCATATGAATCATAATCTTGACGGACTACATTTCTTCAGGGGCGTGTGATCCCTTGATGGTTTCCTCTTGATCCGCCCTGGTTCTGTTGAGGTACCAGGTTGCTCTCTGGACCTCCGTCGAACCCGTGTAAACGCCTTCCCCGTAGTCTCCGAAGGGCTGTTTCTTCATCGTTGATTGCTGCGCTTCTTCCCCATCCTATCTGTATCCCAGTTGTTCTTGTTGCGGGGGTTGTGATTGCTTGAATTCGCCTCCTTTGTTGTGATGGTACCTTTTCGCTTATTCTTCCCGGAGGGGTCTCCATCTCAATGTACTCATCCACCGAGTCTGAATCGTAATCGTTTTCTAGATTTCCGGTGACATTGTGGATTTGACCTGCTTCTCTTAGGCGGTTCATGATTGTACTCAGGACGTCGTAATTAGCTTGCACGTATGCATCATTTATTTCGTGCTCCGCTGATGTCGACGCCCTATTGGTGTCTCCAGGGGCCTGTGATATCCTCTGATTGAAAGGAGTGATACCTGGCCTATTATGTCCCTGGCTCTGACCTTGGAGAGGTGTGAGTACAAATCCGCTTCGATTATGAGGTGGCGTTAATACAGGTCTGTTTAGGCCTTGATCTGGTGAGATCACTGACGATCTATCTGCGTTCTGACTCTGCGGAGTTGTCACAGATCTGAATGGGCCTTGGCCTTGGGGCGTTATCATGGATCTGTCTGGGCTCTGACTCTGTGGGACGGGTCTTTCTAGGCCTTGACCTTGCGGTGTAGGCCTATCCGAAGCTTGATCCTGCGATGTTACCAAGGATCTGTCCGGACCTTGACCCTGCGGTGCAGGCCTATCCAGGGTTTGACCCTGTGATGTTATCACGGATCTGTCCGGACCTTGACCCTGCGGTGCGGGCCTATCCAGGGTTTGACCCTGCTATGTTATCGCGGATCTTTCTTGTAACATCCCAAACTTTTCAAGTTTGACTTTTGACGTTGACCGTCAACTTGTCGTTAGTGACCGTTAGTAACTATGTGTTGTATATGTGCTTATGTGAATTAAACGAATTACGTGAGTTATGTGTTAAAATGATTTAAAATAATGAAATTAAAGTAGATAATGATAAATGAAGTCATTTAATGTTCCCGATAAGATTTAAGGGTCGATAAGTGTTTCTGTGGGCGTTAAACGAGCCGTTAAGTGACGAAACGAGTTGTAACGAAGTGCGAGGGCCTAGATGTAAAGTTTTGAAAGTTGTTCCACTATATATAGGACCTTATGCACGACCTAAAGGCTGGGAAATCAGATCTAAACCCTAGAATATTCTCACACACAAAACCCTAGGTCAATTCCTCAATTCTAGTCGAATTCGGGGGATTTCGGAAGGGTTTTTGCTTGGTTTTCGATCCGTTGATCAACCCTACAGGTATTATATCATCAATTGATTGTTGATTAAGTTTTAAAGTAGGTTTTGTCCCTGTATATTCGACCATGAGGGCTGGGGTTGTTGGAAGTTGATGTTTTCGGTTAAAAACGATGTTTTCGTGAGTAAAATCATTAATAGAGTTGATTAACTATGTCAAGATGCAAACTTTAATGTTGAATAATGTTGTTTATATGTAAATAAGTGAATTCCAGGTGTTTAATTAGATCCATGTGTGTTCAATTGTGTTTTTGTAACCAAACGTTGCGGTTTCGAGTCGTTTTGATGATCAAAAAGAGGGATTCATTTATGCAATTGATTCAAGGATTAATTGATTTTTTCAAATGCTTAATTGTGACCTATTTGATGTCAATTTAATGGGTGTAAGTCGTGGTGGAGGTTTGGGATCCGTTCGGAAGGTGAATAAAGAGAAACGAAGTTGGTTTTGCTGGTCGACACCCGAGGTGCGGCGCACCTGGGCCTTGGTGCGGCGCACCTGGTGCTGGGATGAAGTCCCTGGTTGTTTGGTGCGATGCACAGATGGGGGGTGCGGCGCACTTGGAGGTCTGGTGGTCGTTTAGGCTTGTTTTAGTGCTCATTTGACCCATAGACCTTAGGTATAAGTTATGTTGATGTTTAGGGAACTTGGAGATGTTCTTTAAGATCCCGTTTATGTTACATGTCGATTATATGTGTGTGATAGGTAGTTGGGAACTCAAGAAAGATACGTTAAAGTTGCTTGTTGATCGTTGTGCCCGTCGTCAGGTAAGATACATGTCTTTTATCACGCTGGAGGCACAACAAAAGTAGTTTTCTTTAATTAACCTCTTAACTGGATTATCTTATGTGTGTTGGGTTTTCCGGGTTATGCGGGAGGTTATGTGGGAAGGTATGTATGATGAAGTGGCTTATTATGATATGATGACGTTTAAAGTAAAGTGGTTATATGCATAAGTAGTATGTTGATTATAGTTATACTGCCATGAAATGATTATGATATGTGTTGTGATAATGATAATGTCAAATGATATGCTTTGATGATTGTCATGTGATGGCTGATGTGTGGGATTTAAGTGTGTTACCCGTAGGAATGCTATGATCTGTACACGTTAGTAGGATTAAACACTAAAGTAGATGTGAGATTAATGATGTTGATGTTATGATTTGACGATGATACGTGATGAATTATATGTGAGACTTAAGTGTGATAATGTCTAGTTCACTAGATATACGTAAGAAATGTTATGAGTTGTGTACGTTAGTGGGATCAAACGTTAAAGTAGATGTGTGATTAGTTAGGTAATGAATATACCTAATGTTAAAGTAAAGTGTGAAATGTGGGAAATCGTTCTAGCCTTAGTGTTAGTGCGTAAAAGTAAGAAAGATATAAATACGTGGGAAATGCTATAGCTAAATACGTGAGATTGACGTGGGAAGTGTTAAGCTTAACCCGTGCTAGTTGTAAAACTAGTGCGTACGTGGTCGCTTGAGTGGCTCCTTGCGGCATAGTTACGTGGGACTAGTATTTCCGGGTGGAGTGACTAACCACCAATGTTAAAAGCATGACGGGATACTATGGAAATGGCTTTGCCTTTCCTAAAAGTTAAGACGTGGGAAATTGTGCTAGTTGTAAAGCTAGTGCGTAATATGTAAATTGATTAAAGATGTAAGATGTGGGAATAAGTTGATTAAGATAATTATAAGAATACGTGAGAAAGATGTACATGTAAATTAAGACGTGGGATTACAATGTGATGTGGGATTTAATAAGATGTGTTGAGACGTGTGATAAGAACGATGCATAGGCACAATTAGGAGTATATATCCTACATGTGCTATACATATATGTGCGATATGTTTATGTGTGATATGTAAGACGTGAGATGAATTTGATTAAGTTGATAATAAGATATGTGTGAAAGAAGTATATGTGCTTTACGTTGTGAGATCACAATGTGACGTGAGAATATGTACTAATATGAATACGTGTGACAAGTTTATGTGTGATATGCCAAGATATGATATGAAGTTACGTTTAGTGGTAAGTCTATGTTGATATGATATAAGGTATTGATTAAGATGTGGGTATATGATGATAAGATGTATATGTTGATATGAAATGAAATGTGATGCAATGTGGGAAAAAGGGAGTATGAGTTGATCTATGATTGTTGTGGATGATATGTAATGTGGTTACGTTTTGATAAGTAAAATATGACGAAGTTTTATGAAAGTAAAATGAAGAACGTTTTATCAGAATGTGTGTATCTTACTTAGCTAATTTTATTAGCTAACACTTGCTTTTATGAAAATGTTGTGTCCTTCAGGATAAGCAGGTATAAGCTAGTGAAGTGCGTGGATCATGAGATGGGTAGAAGAATAAAGGAAGATTAGCATTAGTCTCCCTATGATTAGACTTTACCCATAGCCATATGTTCGGCTACTTTATTTATGATTTATGTCTCTTGTAGTGTTGATGGCAATTATGTTAGTGCCATAACTTGGATTTTACTTTGACTATTACGATGATGCTATTAGTAACACCAAACTTTAATGAAAGGTACCATCCGTTACGGATGGGGCAGTTTTTAAGTGATCCTTTTCCGCTATGTTTTAAACGCCGTTTGGCAAAAGTTTTTGAAATCCAGGTTTTTAAAATGACGGGTGTTACATTTCTGGACCTTGACCCTGCGGTGCGGGCCTATCCAAGGCTCTTTGCGTGTTCGATGCTTCACCTACAGCCGCGCTATGATCGCCTGCTGTAATATTAGGTGGGCAGAAGTTTAACCCAGGTGTGTCAAAAGAAAACTCTTCCTGAAAATTCAGTCCTCCGAGGGCATCCGAGACCCCCCCGTGTTGGGTGTTCTAGGAGAGTAATTGACGTCTCTGTCGGCCATGGTAGCTGATTATTCTGATCGTGGGTAGGTTTGAAAGGGTTGTGTTATATTATATATTTTTTTTTTTGAGGGATTTGTCCCACGGATGGTGCCAATATGTTTGATCAAATAATCGCACTATGGCACAACCGAATGGGTGTGCGGATTTTGGGGGTGGTTTGTAGGCGATTTCATACCGATAATAGGGTTGCAGCCGCTTTACGCCTAATCGATATTTATGATTTGTCGCCGAATCTTGAGGATCGGTGCTACGTTATGTGTGAAGAGTGTATGTGATGTACGTGTAGGGTATGAGAGATGATTTGTGCCATATGGCATTTCCTCCTTATATAGAGGGTAGGAAACTTGGAGAGGGGGGTAAGAGAATTAAGCTAAATCTCTTCCTCTTTTGAGAATATCTTCTATCCTTTGGGAAGATTTGTGATGATCACGTAACGAGTCGTGTCCGAAGTCTTCGGGCTTAAGTATATTGTTTTATTCGGATAATCATGGAAAGAATCTGATGATATACCCTATACGAAGCTCTACCTCCGTATGTAAATCTGCTATTACGAAGGCTGCTTAAAGATGTTTCCTGCCAGAAATATGGAGCTCCTCAGTTAGAAATACGGAGCTCCTCAGTCAGAATAACGGAGCTCGCCTCACTCAGAATAACGGAGCTCACCTCCGTCAGAATAACGGAGCTCACCTCCGTCAGGATAACGGAGTTCATCCGTCAGAACGGAGCTCCGCCAAATATGGAGGAAATCTCTTATTTCTTCCTCCTAAAGAAAAGGTATTTGTTCATATCCCTTTACTATTAAAATATATTAAATTATATGGCATGTAAATCCCCTAAACATGTCATACGTATCTTTACCCCTAAAAGCCCTAGCTTTTCCTCCAAGATTTTACCCTCTATATAAAGAGGACATGCCATACGGCATATCATTATATACAACACAAACACCTCCAATACAAGGGCGTAAAGCGGCTCCGTAGCCCTCTGACCGGAAGGGAATCGCCAAAAAATCATCCAAAACCCCTCCTTGTTCCCGATCGAAGGTCCATGCGATCCTTGAATCAAACAAATTGGCGTCATCCGTGGGACCTCACGGTACACGTCCCCACCCCCGTCACTGGGTTAGATCTCCAACCGGCGATCATCACTAAACCGCTAAACTCTTTTCTTTTCCCGATCTCGTTAAAACAAAAAATAAATTTACAACAACTTTACCACTTTCGATAGTCTCCATATACACGTTCAAAGATTGGTTGGATTTTAAGACCATTCTTTTCCTTATTTTGATCAACCATCTTGGTAATGTAATTACTACAAAAACTCTTTCACAGAAGCCGTAGGGATCCATCACCATCCAGAGATACAGAAAAATAAATAAAAGAGAAAGATCCACCAAAACTCCATTCAAAAAAAAACTTTAGCCTCAAGTCGCCATCTTTGAATTTCGCTTGGCATACAAACGCAAAATCATGACTTGATTCATCTCCAGATGATTAACAACAATCAACCCTTCCTTCAATCTCAAATCCAATAGCCAACGGTCAAGGTTTGAAGTGATATATCTCAATCTTCGATAAAAGCGAAAACCATTAAAATAGTTGTCATATTCAAAGCAATCGCTACATGTGTCTATCGACAACCATTGTATCTCTAAGTCGTTAGGGCTAGATGAAAAAGAATGGAGGAACATTTATTATTCCAGATCTCAATTAAGAAGAAGATTTGGAGTAACAAACTCAATGAATCGAAAACAAGGATCTACAACAGAGAAGCTTGTGCACACCCAACACCAAGTTAACCATGGTCCAGCCGCCACTTAATTGCAGCCATTACAGGGGTCGAATTTACGCCAAAAGAAGATGAAAATACTCAAGCAACCACCAAGCCATGCCATGGTGGATCTAGGCCACGGAGAAACACACAGAAGGTCGACCAAGGATGCAAAATTACTCAAAAGATATGCTGAAAAGTTACAAGGATGTTGCCATCGAAAACGACACGAAAAACCCCCGAAACACTATCGGCTGTCGTACAACTATCATTAACAACCAAAGAGCAATAGATGTGGCACAACGCTATGGAAGACCAACAAAACTTGAAGACTCAACAGAGAAGAATTTGAAGACGGAAGGAAAACGAAAAAAATGGCGCGAAAACCGATTTTTGCCCCTATCGGCAATCAGCCACCACCTACCATCATGGGGCAGCCATTATGTCATTGAAACAGGCCCTACGGGACGATCAATACATGGGGGGTGGCCACAAGTTCTGTCCTTGTCCAGAAAATACAATTAGAGAGCTCGAAAACGGTTTTTCAGGTGTGTCACTACAAGCTGAAACTTCACCGCCAATCGTAGCTTCTTTCAAGATCGATCCCATCGTGAAAAACCATAAGAAAGATCTAATTCATGAAAAGGAATGAATTAATCAAATCTTTGGTTCATGAAAGTTCGAGGAAGAAGAGCGAGAAACCGAAAAACGAGCACCACGCAGCCACCGACCAACCACCAATGGCCACAACTGTTTTGGTGTTGGACCACCGAAAAATACATAGTGAAGCAATTAAGGGTGCCTCATCATTCGTTGGCACCACTTCAGCTCAGAAAGAAGATGTCTGGAATGAAAGCTTACTCGAATAAAATCGAAAACCCGGAAGGCGAGCCACAACCATCGGAGCAGCAACCATGAGCCACCACTAGCGATTCATGCGAGCCACCAATCAGCCATCAGAAGGCGCTTTACGGCGCGAAAAAGCTAACACAACCAGACCTGTGTTCTGGTCAAAAAAAACAAAAAAACCTTTGTTGGTCCGTTTCCAATGTCGCCAACCACCAATATCGCGAAGCCTAATCATGTAATCAAGGCGCACTATATGGCTAGAAGTCATGAAGATTCGCCGGTAGAAGATCACTTAGACGGTGAAATTGCGAGCTAATCCAAGAACAGCTAGATCTTACCGGGGATTACATGAAAAAGATACAAGTTTCATATGATATTGAGATCGACAGATCGTTGAAGTTGATCAATACCAAGGAAACAATAATAATGGTACAATTTAATTCAATATGCATGGAGTGCATGAGAATATTTTTAGCCATATTCTCATAGTATGCATGGATGAATTAAATAAGAATATACAATATTATTGCTGAAGAGCTCCGAACAACAAATAAGGCAGCAAATAAACTTACAATTCATGGAAAAGAAAAAAAGAAAGAGAAGTTTCGAGAGAAGAAAACTTTTCTGCTGCCATGAAGATATTGACATCTATGACTCACCTCGACATCTTTTGCTAAAGACGACGGAGGACAGGCGGATGAAACTCCATGGCGTTCGAGATCTTGGAAAAAAAAAGGAAAAAAAAGAGGAGGTTACTCGAGCTAGATAACCCACCTACGGATGACTTCATGTCCGGTCTACGATAGAGTCGGTATTTGCTACTAAGTAGTATGACGATCCCGAGCTCAGATCCTTGGTGCATACGGACACCAATATTAATGGTGTGCATAGTTCAAAGAATATTTGAAGATTTCAAATATAGAGCTCACGACTACACCAAAATCATAGCTTGCAATATGGGAGACAATATAAAAGTGAAGATATAATGCATGCAACTCACGTAAAAAAAAAACGCATGCAAACATGGAAGAAGAAAAGACATATGTCGACAATCACAAGTGAACCATCTATCGCCAAGGAAACTACAAGCCAAAAAATCGTGACACCAAAGGCGAAAAATTGTGACGAGTAAGTATATCTCCTATATCACCACCGAAACCCATCGATTGAGACTCTGCCTCGATGTATGATATGACGGAGAACTCTGCTCGCCAAGGAAACAATATTACGACGACGGAGCTAATTCGAGGTCGACCATGCAACCTTCCCCGTTATGTGATATGGTACTATAATATGGCTGATTTTATATCTGGAATATGATACATATCCATAACGAGAAGTGCGTGTCATTAGCATGGAAACCCTATACAAAGAATAGGGTGCATGCCAATCTGAAGAATACGCACAAGATATGTGTGATAAAGCTCACGTGATCATGGGCATAATGCATTGCATGGCAATATTGCTTGAAATTAATATGGTGAAAGCTAACTAAATCACCAGTAAAGAATATAATAAGCCCCATGGTCATGTGCAAAATGAAATCTACCAATTAAATGACACCAAGGATATATCACAATGTCAGAGTTGATAAATATTTCATCGGAGCTGCGAAGATGCAAGGATTTACCTCGACTCTAGAAGAGGGATATTATAAAATACTTCCTCTTCCGAAAGCATATCTACAAGACCGGAGCCAACAATTACATCACAAAGACATTAAAAGACGACGGAGCTGAAATCTTCCGACCACAAAGCTGATTGAAAGGTACAAATCTCCTCCGCAACTATAAGACCCTACGTAGGTACTAGGCAGTTTTAAACACTGCGAACTTAAGAGAAGTTGGGTCGCTACTGTTTGAGCACCGAACCGAGGTTAGGATAAATACGGGATGATGAGTGTTTTAGGGCTGTTCGTTGGCGGTTCCCCGAAGATAGAGTTTTAACCTCTTTACGCCAATCGAGCCGGTATGCGATCAATATGTGATCGAGTATGGAATTGCCTCCATTTAGAAGGTCTTACGATCCTCCTTCTATAGGAGAGAATAATTTTGGAGAATAAGTAGGCCTCTTTAGGGTTTCCTAAGTCTTAGGCCAGGGATATTATTTCCCTATTTATCAGTTGTAAATGATAAGAACAAATCCCGATTTTGTAGGGAACAATTTTTATCCCTTTTTAACTTCTGCGGAAGCCTTCGTTACGGACAGACCTTCGTGTCGCAACGTATTACCGTTTCCTTGTGTGGCAGGTTCTGCGTACCGCTGGGAGGGTATATCATCAAGCCTTCCAGTCCAAGGTGATGATTTTTTCAAATTAAGCATTGCGTTGGACTATTGTTGGTTTCTCCGTATTCTCCAGGGGTGCGTTTAGTAAATATTCTGAACCGCCTTAATTAACTTGATTTGAAAGATAATTAAGGGGGTAGATGAGCGCATATCCCTAGGCGATTGATCGACGGTTGTGAATGTCATGCAGCCGCATATATAAATTCGTTTTTTCTTCTTTTCTTTTTTATTTTAATCACTCAAAAAATAATCCCCTTTTCTTCTTAGGGTTTCTGCTCTCCATATCGTCCGATCATACCGTTAGGTATGCGTCTTCTTTCCTTTTCCTTTTTCTTCTACTTTTTCTTTTAATTTTCTCCTTATAATGTCAAAAGGAGGTATTGAAACTACCGAATCGACCGTCATTCGGTCGAAACTAAATAAGTTTGTTGAAAAATATTTTCCTGGAAAAATATCATCGTTTAAAATCCCATCTGATGGTGATACTATTCTGACTCCCCCGGAAGGGTATGTTGGTTTTTATCTCAAATCGATGACTGAAGGCAACGTTAGGTATCCCTTCACGCCTTTTCTGCTTGGCGTCCTTGATTACTTTAATATTCATATTTCCACCATTACCCCTCTTGGTCTGTCTAGGATAGTTGCTTTTGAAGTTATGTGTAGGGCATATGGCGGTGAGCCGTCGCTAGATCTGTTTAGGTATTTTGTTCAAACCTGTCCTTCTGGTGATTGGGTTACAGTAGGTAACCGTTCAAAAAGTGGTTGCTTTCGAAGGGGAGGTCTGGATATTCGTGAGTGGAAAAGCAGTTTTGTTTTATGAAAGCTTCCTTGATCCCCAATGATTCTGTGACCGATAGAAAGTTATTACGTATTCATGAAAAATACGAGAATCCCTTCCCTGACTATTCTGTTGATGATTTGTGTCGGGAGATTCGATCTAATCCCATAAAGGTTGTGTTGTACCCTGATGTTGTATTGTATAAAGCCAAGGTGATTGGTACTTACCTGGTGGTGTAGATATTGATGGTAAGGATTTTATGTCTGTTGTATTTTGTAATGTTTTATTATTTGATTGTATTGTTGATATTTGTCTTTTGCAGATATGAATTTTAGAAAATTTGTGAGAAGGGGTGTGAAGGAGGTGACTGTGGTACCTCGTCTCGAGGGGCAGGGTAGTGGTACTGCTGATGCTCCTTCTCAGAATGCTGGTTCGTCTGGTGTTCGTGACGGACCTCCTGAGGTGTCTAGTGCTGTTAACCCACCCATCTTGAATATTGATGTGTCTGAGGTTGAAGTTGTTGAAGCCTCTGCTGCTGATAAGAGGAAAAAGAAAAAGGAGGTTCCTGGCTCCAGTATCCCCCAATCCGTTGCAGGTCGCTTGAAGAGGAGAAAAGTTGGAGATGATGCCAAAGCTACTGAGTTCCGCAAGCCTTCTGCCCCGAGGACAGGTTCAATTCCTTTCTCTATTCATGTATTTTTCAAGTTTTCTTTTCTGCGATATGTTATGCAACATTTATGTACTGCAGATGTCCATGACCAGGAGATTCTCAACTGGCTAGATGGTGAGGATATGAATGCTGAGGATGTGAAGAAGATAGACAACATGGATAATGAGACATTCCTTCGAGTCTTCAAGAAAGATCGCCAATTTCATTCTTATCTTGATGTTGTTGTTGCTAGGCGTTTCTCTAGGATGTATGTGAATCTGAGGTCGAAAAGTTTGGAGGTGCAATCATTGTTGGCTACTGTTGAGGATCTCAAGGCTAGGGAGGCCAGATTTGTTACCACCGTTGAGTCGTCTGATATTGTCCAGGATTTAAAGCAGAAGATAAACATGTTGAAAGCGGATGCAGTTGTTCATGAGGAAGCTGTCTTAAAGTTGCAATAAGAGTGTGATGCAAAACGCGAGGGTAGCAGACTGTTGCGTGAGCAGGTTGATGCGTTGAAGCATGATCGAGTCAGGTTGGTTCCTCATGTGAGCAGGTCCTTGCTATACAGTGATGAAGTTGGACAACTTTTGGGAGAAATGACTTCGGCCGAAAGGGCTGATGAGAGGTCTACTGTGTTGGAAGAATTTGCTGTTGAAGGTAAATGTGATTTGCAGTGCAGGGGAGATTTTATCGCGAATGCCTCTCATGACCTTGAGGTTGCCGACCAGAAGTGGAAGGATGCTGTCTTTCCTTACCTGGAGAAGGTTGTGGTTGATCCCAATGCTGTTGTCGAAGACCTGCTCAAGATTGTTCCTGACGTGATTCAACCTGAAGCTGCTGTTGATCCCCAGTGATGTGTTTATGGCCTGTGTGCCGTTAGTGTGGCTTCTGTGCCTCCTTGGATAATTAATCTTTTGCAGTCTATGGTGCTGTTTTAAACAATTTACTTTTTTATGTATGCAGCTCGTGGCTGCTCTTGAATATTGTCTTTTGGTTGTTTGCAGTGTATAACTGCATGTGGATAGCCTTGTCTGGGCTGTCTCGTGGATATTCTGCAGTTTAAATACTGCTTTGTGAATATTGCAGCTTAAGAGCTGTCTTTTGGATGTTTCTAATGGTTTTTCGTGGTTGCAGTCTTATGTGCTGCTTTGTAGATATTATGCAACTTAGCAGTTGCTTTTCTGAATATTGCAGCTTAAAAGCTGTCTTTTGGATATTTTGCAGTTTAAATACTGCTTTGTGGATATTGCAGCTTAAGAGCTGTCTTTTAAGCAGTTATGACTGCCTTTCTTTGCACCTACTTATTTGCATGCTTTTTATATGGATATATCCGTGTTGCAGGTGTCTATTGAACTTTTGATTGTCCTCTTAGTCTCCGGAGTTTGATTATATGGGCGTCCCCATTTTAATGCATATATTTAGTATGCATATTGTGTTTCGTTTACTTTTTGTGCATATATGCATATTTTCTCAAAAAGGAAAATGTACTGATAAAAAATAAGAAGCCTTTATTTAATAATGTAAGGGAGGTTACATACCATATCCTCTAGGCTTTATAATAATGAAAGACTAATAGGTCTTGTGAATGGGGCTTGCTTTTCGGGCGGATCACTATCCGTCTAAGCGCCCATAATAGGGTCCTTCGCTCCATGAGAGCCAATGGGGACCATCCTGGCCTTCCTCAAATAATCTTTTTGCCTTTGTCACCAAGGTCCCTATCCCTCCATCCGATTCGTACTTGATCATACCATGTACTACAGACGGGATCATCTCGAATTTCTGGATTCCGGGTCTTCCTAGGATTGCTTGGAAAGGCGAGGTTCCACTGACCACCAAGAACGTAATCTTCTCAGTTCGTTCCCAGCGTCCCTTTCCAATTGTCATTTTTACCGACAATTTCCCTATTGGTTTAGCTGTATCCCCGGAGTACCCTTGTACCGAAGTTTCTGTCTTTCTGAAGTTCATCCGTGACACAGGATGTAACTTCCAGAATGCTTTTTCGTACAGGACGTTGCATTCGCTTCCCGTATCTATGATAATTTGCTTAACCTTTGATATTTCCAAAAGTGCCGAAATTACCAGGGGGTCCCTGAAGGCCTTGCCGTTATAGATTGAGGGAAATGTGATCCTTGTCATGTCTCCCATGTAGGTCTTTGGGAGCGAACGTCCTGTCCCAGACTTGTTTTTTATGATAGTATAAATAGTTTTCTCGGGGCCTTTCTTCTTCTCATCTATGCCATCCTCTTTCTTGGAGCCCTGTTGTTGTCTGACACTTTTCACCAAGTGTGACAACTTCCCTTCGTTAATTGCTTCTTCTATGGCCTTCCGGAGCTGCCAACATGCATTCGTGTCATGACCATGGTCTTGTGAAATTCACAGTACTTCTCTGGGTCTTTCCTATTCCTTCCGCTCAATCTGGGCGGTGAGGGGAAAGTCTTTGCGACACTTTCAGTGAGCAGTATTTCTTTTTGGCTCTTGTGCATTTCCGGAAGGTTAATCTTGAGGTACCCTTTATCGTCTTTGTGGTACGGGTTATATCTTGCTTTTTCCTTGTCATTTCCCCATTTTCCTTTTCTGCTTGTCGAGACTTCTTTTTCCTGTGGGGGACTGGTGTCCCCCTTTGAGGCGGTGTCCCTAGCGTCCAAGTACACATGGGCCCTGTTCTGGACTTCTTCGTATGTCTTCGGGAGGTCCCTGTAGAGGAACTCGACTAATCCTCTGCTCCGGAGGCCATGCAGCAATCCCGATATCCTTTGTGACTCAGGGAGATCCACGATATCCTCTGTTTCAGTGGTGAACCGGTCAATAAATGCCCTGCAACCCTCCGTGTCTCTCTGCTTTATTCCATGGGCTGCTACGTGGATTTTCTTGTGCTTCTTTTTCTGGCTGAAACGAGCTCTGAATTTCTCTTTGAGGTCATCGAAACTGGTGATGGATCCTTTCGCTACGTTCTTTAGCCATTCTCTGGCGTCTCCCTCGAGTGCATATCTGAACATTCGGCACGCAACTGGTACGTTCCATACCTTCATCTCTGCTGCTCCTTCGAATGCTTCCAAAAAATCATCCGGGTCGCTCTTTCCCTTGTACGTTCCCAAGTGCGAGGGGTACTTTAGATCCTTCGGGAGAGGATAATTTTGTATCCAGGCGATGAACGGTGAATTCTCGACACTTTCTCTGACCATTTGTAATTCCAACACGTTTTGGTACTCTAACACCCGAGCTAGGCCCGAAATATTACTGAAAAGATATAGCATATGCATGGGATTATCGTAGAACAAGACTAAATGAAATAAAAGGGATTCAGTGAATCCAAACAAGTTATAACAAGTACAAGATGCACATGGAGCAAGTGGCCATCAAACGTTTACAAAAGACTATCAGAAGATGGCTAACGATCCTAAGCATAAAGCAAAGCAATGGGCAAATGAATCCTTGATCCACATAAGTCCGAGCCCGAGACAAGCATCAATCAAACTTCATGTCTTGGGTTCTCTTGAATACCTGAAAAGTGTACTAAACAAGGTCAACACTAGGTTGGTGAGTTCGTAGTAATGGCTCACAAGGAACCATCGTCAATCAATCACAATATGAACAAGAATAAGGCAAGTAATAACTTACGAGACATCCATATATTACACATGAACGTAATTTAGGTTTGCTCAAGTACAACCCAGCCACACACATAAGTATCCGTACAAGAACTACACAAGATAGTTAGAGAACGCGTAATAAATGTGCACAAGTAATAGTACGCCAATTAAAAGAATCATAAGTATCCCACGACAACAACAATACAACCACAACCACCAATATTCATCAAGTATAAGGTACTTGGGAGTACGTCATACCGAGTAATATCATCAAGTGTAAAACACTTGGGAGTATGTTATAATGAAACTTGAGCTTAATTGATGCTTTAATGGTGGAATTAGGTTAGTGTGTGAAATGTGTGTATGTGTGTGAATGGGAGGTTGAAGATGATCTTAGAGAGAGAAAGTAAATTAGAGAGAAGTAAGTATGGGATTAATGTGTAAGGCTTCTTACAAGGTTAGTTACATAATGAAGATATAAGGGGTATTTATACTAATTACATTAAGTTTCACTTAAGCCCCTTGTACTTTAAGAACAATACAAATGTAACTCCATTTACAATTTAACACCACTATTTTATATTTCTAACAATCTCCCCCTTGGTGTTGAATTGTAAATGTTGCATCGTCTTTGGTCTTTAAATAACATGATGAGCCCATTTGTTGAAAATCTTCAATGTTGATTGGACTTTGAAGCTTTCTCATTGTCTTCAACGTCTTGTATCAACCTTGACTTTGAATCTTCTCAACAAACAAATATTCTTGACGATGACTTTCTACAACTTGATCTTCTCTTGCAACTTAGAATACTTTGGAAGCATCTTTGAAATCTTTGTAGCTTTTGAGCTTTCACAACTTGAACTTTGAATGTTGATTTCAACTTGATGTTGCTTGGAGAAGTAACTTGAACTTTTGAGTAGCATGCGGAAGCTTGGATTTGACTTTGAATTCTTTTGTCTTTTGGATGCGGAAGCTTGATTATCTTTGAAATCTCTTGGCATTGCGGAAGCTTGGTTTTGGAATGCGGAAATTTGATTTTGTCTTTAAAACTTCAATTATTGGTCTAACTTGTCTCTGAATCAATAAACATCTTGGAGCACTTGATTCTTTGTAGCATCAACAAACGACAATCTCTATTCAATCTCAAACTTTTCATCTCTTCTCAAACATAATTCAATCTCAAACTCTTGTGATCATCAAACAATGGTCAGTTATTCAATAAATCTTTCAATTATCGACCATGTACTTCATCTTGAATATACTCGATCTCGAATCAATCTTTCTTTAACTTTCTCAAAACAATCTTTCAACTTAGCACGATAATTATTCACTCTCTTCACCTAAACTTACGATCCTTTGAACATCCAAACACAACAATCATCCTCGAACAAATTCTATCAATCAAATTCTACCTATATCCTTGAATTCTATCTATCAATCATTAATCATTTCTCCCCCTTATGATGAATATGTGGAACGTGTTCATCATACAATAATGATTGATAGCATAAACGGTAGATACAACAAACAACAAGCAAGCAAAGTAACCCAACCCAATTCCCAATTCCCAATGAACCTATTGGTGAACTAGAATGTAAGGTTGTGTTGTTGGAAAAATATGTTATAATGGTGTTTGTGTTCTTTTTGTTTGTGTGAAGAGAAATGAAACCGGATAAAAATGATCCGTTAACACAACCAAAAATCAAAAGGATTAATGGTGTGGCCTAAAAATACGATTACTATTTTTAGGACTTCCCATTATCATCGAGAAATGTACAAAGCTTATCTCTAAATGGTTCGATCTATGGCTTTTCAACCGATAGATTGCTTTAAAGAATGTAATTCATGGTCAGTGTCACAAAGGCGTTCGATGACCATGTCTTACTATCCTCAAAGACTTTTGGAAAAAAAATCCGAGGTCACATAGACTTCTCGTTTACTCAACAAATTCATAAAATGAAAATGTGAGACCTACGTTCAACGTTGGAAAAGATGTTAGCATTGGTAGGATTTCCATTCGATCATCGTGGAATATCAAAAATATGATATCACTACAAATGTTCCGGCAATATCACAAAGATATGCAATGTCACAAAGACATATAAAGACTCATTGTGTCCTAGTCAAATGAAAGATATTTCAAGTACGCTCTAGACTCGATAAGTGATCAAATGAAGTCGGGGACTGGAGCAGAGTGTCTCCCTTTTTCAATATCAACGTCTTCCAAATGAAGAGTCGATAGAAATGTGAAAATCTCCGTGAGAATAAAACAAGTATTTGTTAAGAAACACTTGAGTGGTTAGGAAAAGATGTGCATTGCTTCACTAGGTCCATGAAGTCTTCTTCAATATCGAGAAATCAACAAATGAAATCCGATAGGAACGTGTTGACCCGGCTTTTAAGAATTTTGGGGAGGGCTTTCATTTCTTTTAGCCCTTTCTCACATCATTTCACCGTAACCTCTCACTTTTCGACTACTCCCTCATGTCCTATTTGCACAAACATCATCACGCTCAAAGACCCTCACAATCTAAAATTGAGAATTTAACTCCGGGGTTAGATCCCATCGGCGATGACAAGATCATGGAGTTTTTATGAGTGGCCTAAACTCTCATGTGCAAATCTAACACCGAACTTCTTTGAATTTGATCGAAAATGGTTTGAAAATCATCCAAAGTGTTTGAAAATGACAAAACGAGTTTGAACACTTGGAAGTTTTGGTTTTATAAACAAACTCCCCCTAAATATATGCATGATATAAACAAAGTTTTAGCATATAAAGGGTGAGTAAAAGGTTTGAAAGTTACTCACAAACATTAAAAATGAGACAACAAAGGCAGTACACAAAGGCGTTCGATGCCTTGCATCTCATCCTAATACATTGTGAGTAACTAAAAGACAAAGTAAATAAAAATTGATGAAAAGAGAAAATCTTTTTGGATTTTTAAAATAAGAAAATGAAAATCTTTTTGGAATTTTTCTAAAAAATTTATGAAATTATAAACACGGTTTTAGAACGGGTTATACACTGATGTGTGCATAAGCCATTATTCATCAAATCACTTGGAAATCACTTTTGGAACCCATTTGAGATTGGGTCCAATAGTTTTGGAATTCTTTAAAGTCCAAACGTAAGTCTCATCGATTTGATGAATGGAAGTTGCATTCCACGGAGAACTAAAACCCGGTGGTTTAGTTGAAAAGAGTTTTCGTGGAAGCAAAGGTGAAAAATCATTTGATTTCTTTGAAAAACTTCCAATCTTGGGAAATTGATTTGGAAAATGATTTTTCGAAGCAAAATCATTCACTTTTTGCACAACTGCTTTCACAGGTTTTGGTGCAAGATCAAAAAGTTCCGAAAAAGAATATGTGGATGATTTTGACTCAACTGACTTATCTTTTGAAATCGGTTTCCATTTAGATTTAGTCAATTGAGATTTTGCTTGAGAAAGATGTTTAGAATTATCCTCGAAGGATAGAAAAGAGACAAAAGTAGTTGTTCCATCAAAAATAGGTTTCTTAGTGTACTTCTTACCCTTTTGCAAGGAGTAATTAGTAAACTGAGACACCTTTCTTTCAAAAGGTTTAGAAGATTTACCCGTGTAAACCCTCTTTGGAACATCAACTTTTGGTTTGGATGAATTAGATTTTGGAAAACATTTTGACACCTCGGTCTTTGGAATCGTAGAATTACTCGATTGTTTCATGGGTTTTTCAAGATTTGTGTCCAACGATTTTGATTTAAAAGATGCAATTCGGTTCTCCATCTTTTCAAGTTGTTTTGTAACCGAAGCATTTAAATCAGAGAAAGAAATTGTTGACACATCAGATTTTAATTTCGAAACAAGAGTATCTTTCTCAAAAAGTTTGGATTCCAAAGATGAAATGTAATCTTGTTGATCTTTGATTATTTTCGAAAATCTTTGTTCTTTGCTCACAAAAATTGTGGACTTATTTCGCAACTCATGGTTAAGCTCAGAAATCTTTTGTTGCAAAACAAGTTCTTTTGATTGATTGTCCAAAACAATTTTATTGAGCTCTTTGGAAGAATTGTCCAACTCAATTGTTAATTTGAAAATCTTTGATTGCAAATGATCATTTTCTTTTTGAAGACTTTCCATGTTGGACAAAATGAGATCATTTGCAGAATTGAGCTCTTTATTTTCGGATTTGAGTTGGTCAATTTCAAGTCGAAGACTTTCCATAGTAGACAAATTGAGAGTATTACCAGACTTGAGCTCTTCGTTCTCAGATTTGATTCGGTCAACTTCAGATTGAAGACTTTCCATGACAGACAAGCTGGAATTATCAGCAGTTTTGAGCTCGTTGTTCTCAGATTTGAGCTTGTCAATTTCAAGTTGAAACCTCTGGTGATCTGTCACAAATGATTTAAAAGTATTCACATCAACTTTGTTTTCTTCAAAAACAACCACTGCACATTTACTCTTCTTGGTACACCAACAAATATGATTGTCATGACGACGTATTTCTTCCCAACTTGGTTCTTCACCCATTAAAAAATCTTTCACTCTCGCAACAAACTTGTCCGGTATTTTAAGAGTCATTTTTAATCAAAACTTTGACGATAGACCAATAAAAGAACAACCCAAGACAAAACCTTAAAAATTTAGCCAACAAAATAAAAATAAGCCTAAACACACTTTTAGCCCAATTAACAAGTACTAGCCCAAACCAGTTGTCAGAAATCTCACCCCAAAAAAACTTTTAGACCAATCACTCAATTAGCCCACAATAAATTTAGTTAGGCCCAAAAAAAATTAAACATGTGAGCCCAACAACAATTTATGTCTAAATCCGTTTCGGCCCAAGATAAATGATCAGCCAAAAAAAAAATTACCAAATGAAGATGACCAAAAAAAATTGTATCCCAATAAAAAATTACGGACAAGAAAATCAACAAACACCAAAAAGTTACTTCTCATGTAACTTTAAAAAATGCTAGCAGCCCACGTGACAATTCAATTCAAATGAATTACATAGTCTATTCAATTCAATTCAAATGAATTACATAGTCTATTCAATTCACTTTTCCACTTCCATACTGTAAACACACAAAAATCAACAAACACCAAAAAAATGTTGAACAAAACACCTCACGTGAAACAAAAAAACTCAATTTAAAATAGTAAACAAAAACTTGAATGTGACAAGACAAAAATGCCAGCTAATTCAAGATCCACACGTTACTATCTCCTTTCTTGAAAAATCAATTCAATTCAAAGTAATTCAAAAGTAACTTCTGAACATAGACAAACCTTTGTCCAAATACACATTCACATGTTGACCAATTCTAATCCTGACACCACACTTCCCCTTTTTCCTTTTTTTTTTTTTTTTTTTTTTTTCAAAAGCAATTCTCGTGAATTATATTGAAACAAAAAAAATTGATAAAAAAACTTAGTCAACACCCACTTAATGGACGAACAAAAAATAAAAAAATTAGACACGTACTTGACAGCTCACACTTGACAATCACGCGTGTACAGATTACACACTGACACACATAACGTGTTAGACTTTTAAAAACACTACTTTCCAAATTCACGAGATGACTTATACAATCTTTTGAGATGACTTTTCAAAACAACAATCTATCTCTCTCTCTTTACTTTCTTTGTGTTTATCTCACAGAATATTTCAAAAAAAACTCTTTCAATAACAAAAATCACATTCAACACTCTTAAAATCAAAGACAAATTTATTCTCTTTCTTTAAACCAAAACACTTTCAATCAGATAGAATACTTAAATCGACTTAAACAAGCTCAAACAAACAGTACGGTCATCAGTCAACAGAGAAGATTTCAAGTCTTGAAGAACAAAATTGCTATTTGCCTTGGATGCAGAGCTCAGTGCTCTGCAAATGGAGTGTTCAAAAATAATTTTCTTCAAACTTCACACCAACAAAGGGTAAGTAACAAAAATGGTTAAAATGAAAAATTTTCTTGTTTGTATGAAATGCCGAGCAATTAGCTCGGCAGATAGTTGAAATTGGATTTGTGACTGGTGATTTGGTGATTGGGTGATCGATTAGCTCGGCAAATGGTTTGTTTTGGGATGAAAAAGTGATATGTCGAGCAATTTGTTCTGCAAATGGGGGTTCGGGTTGATGACTGGTGATTTGTTGTGATAGGAAAATTTTGCTAAGTCTATTTGTATTGAGTGCCGAGCAGTTAGCTCGGCATTGTGTTGATTTAGCAAATGAGTTGAGCGGTCAAGTCTGCAAACACGAGAACAAGATACGGGTAACTGGTTTGAGCCGAGAATTCACTTCGGCAAATGGTGTTTTTGTTGATCGGTTATCTCGGCAAACACTGGTATTGGTCACGGGGTTGAGCTCGGCAAACACTAGAACAAAGATACTGGTCGTGTAGCGAGCTCGGCAAATGGTAGTTTTGTGATCGGTTACTTCTGCAAATGGGTGTTTGGTGAACGACTCGTGAATCCTGCCGACCACGCCTGTGAACCTACTTCAGCAAACACAAATGCATCTACAAGTGGTAACAATGACTCGTGAACGACTTCTGCAAATGGAAGATTTGTGACCTCTGCAAATGATCAATTCACCACCTCGCCGGAAACACTCAAATCACGATTAAATCTTCAGTTCTTTGAATTAAACCGCAAAACCACCACCAAAATACTCTAAAACAAACCGCGAGCAAATCCTACTGAAAATTAAGTCGATTAAAGCTCGCCGGAAAATTCAAAATCTCGCCGGAAAATTCAACCGTCACCAAAAATTGTCAAATCGAGAAATTGAAAAGACGATTACGATCAGGATTCGACCGCGAACAAAACCTCGTAAATTTCAGCTTCAAACGATCAACAATGAAGATCAATTTGAAGAGAGAAGTTGAAGAAAAGTTGTTATTTTCTTTTTCTTTTTCTATTTTTCAAATTAAATGTAATTTGATGATATCAATGTTCTGACTACACACGTGAAATTGAAAAAAAATGCAGTTACTGTAGCAGCAGATTCTCTTTTGAACAAAATATTGACTTTTCTTACTTTCTGAATATACTAAATGCCGAGATAAAACATGAAGATGTAAATCCAATTAGAAACTCAAAAATTTAGTATTGATTCATGAAATTGAACACTAATCCACCTCTAAACAGTGATCAGAATCACTATTAAGCTTCAAATTCAGCATAAAACAGAATTTTCCAGAATTTCCAGAAATTAAGCTCAAATTCTCAAAATTATGAACAAAATCAGATGTAAAAATGATTGTAGATCGTTCGGATACACCGATTATGCTCTGATACCAATTGTTATAAAGAAACTTGAGCTTATTTGATGCTTTAATGGTGGAATTAGGTTAGTGTGTGAAATGTGTGTATGTGTGTGAATGGGAGGTTGAAGATGATCTTAGAGAGAGAAAGTAAATTAGAGAGAAGTAAGTATGGGATTATGTGAAAGGCTTCTTACAAGGTTAGTTACATAATGAAGATATAAGGGGTATTTATACTAATTACATTAAGTTTCACTTAAGCCCCTTGTACTTTAAGAACAATACAAATGTAACTCCATTTACAATTTAACACCACTATTTTATATTTCTAACACGTACGTCAAAGAGGAGGTTGTTGGATCAAGTACGAACCTAGTCATCTTCCAGGACCACATAACATTCCTCCAATAAACTTTGAAGCAAATATGAATGTTCCAGCTAACAGACCCGAAGGAGACAACTGGTTCTGGCATCCAAACAAGGGTAGACCACATACAAGAGCTTAAAGAAAGACAAGATTGGATATTTTTGACAAATCACTACTAAGGGGGAGATTGTTAGAAATATAAATGTAGTAGGTGATTTGTATACTTTATATGTTGTTATGTACTTAGAATGTAAACATATGAACATGGAAGGGGGCATAGTGTAAATTGTGCTCTTGTATATAAACCCCCTTCCACATGCATTATGTTAACCTTTTGACCCATACAATCCAATCTTTCACCTGACTCTCTCTCTACTCTCTCTCTAGAAACCGCCATTAACACACACTAAAAGCTCGAATTCTATTCTCTACAAGTACGTTGTGTAAAAACCATATCATCAAGTGTATAACACTTGGGAGTACGTAGCACTAATCATCAAGTAAGAATACTTGGGAGTACGTCGAACCAATCATCAAGTACATGCATAACAAATTCCATTCACAAGTCCATCGTACAACCACACATCCAAAACCACCATGCACATACACTTCATATGACTCTACATTTAAGGAATCATAGATGCTTATATATAGGGTCACCCGCGGCCTTCCCACCACATCTATAACTCTTTAAGGGTATCATCGTCTTCCATGTATGTACAACTATCCTAAACACATCATATAATAGAAAACAAATGCATAATCAATCAAACAATAAGTTAAACCGTCAATCAAACAATCAAGCAACCAAACAATTACGTGTACACTTTTCAGCCCGAATCTCAATCGATTAGGGGACTACGGAACTCACCTTGGTCGAGCAACAACAAGTTAATACCAAGCCACGAATGTCCAATGATCATCAAATGTCCACAACCAAATCCTCAACAACGATCACAGCCTAATTTACAATATCAAAATATCACAAGCTATTCGAACGACAAGGTGTAGCTAATTATACAATGCCACAATCCCCAAAAGTATATTAGAAGTGATTTCGGAACGTGTGGGTAACAAACCAAGAGTTTTGGTTAAACACGTTTCAATAACATAGCACCTAAATTTGACATGAAAATCAAAGTGTTCAAATTTGTGTTTTAACAACGTATTTGACATTTGTTTGATGATATAAGACTAGTATATAAGTATCGGACCTTGAAGAAGTCGACCGATGAACAAACATAAAAAGTACAAAAAAGTCAGTAGAGCGAGTTCTATGTTGAAACACAGCGAACGCGCTTCCTTCCTCAGCACACCCGCTTCAAACACAGCGAACGCGCTCCCAGATTCGGGGCTAAACTCATTTTTTTGACTTGAAAATCGACTTAAGGAGTGTTTAGACTCGTTTTGAAGCTTAAGTAACCATAACTAAACATAAATAGACCCAATTCACTTCCAATCAACAATCCAAAACATCAAATTCATGTTCAACTGTATAATCCATGGGTTGACCCGTCTACACATATTACTAGTTAAATCAAGCGTCGCCACGTTTTGTCTAGTATCGTATCGTCTAACAAGTGGTCAATCGACCCGTAAAGCGTATCGTACATCGTTATGTCCCAAAATGAATCCAATCATGTCATTAATTTAATTCGTTGGTTAAGTTACGCGTACAGTCAAACGGTCAAAAGTTGCGGATGTTACATCATTCCCCCGTTAAAGGAATTTCATCCCGAAATTCGACAAAACCCTAGTAAATAAATGAATTAGGGGAATTAGATCTCATATGGCTATCTCGTTCCTAAATGTATTCGGTTTCACATTTAGCATTTCGTCCGACTTCGACAATCGTGTAGTGTGTGTGTCTTTTAGTTTCTTGACCTCACGGTCCACAATCCTTACTGACTCTTCAACGAATTTAAGTTTCTTGTTCACTCGGATTTTCATTCATAGGGACATGAAGAGTAGAATTCACCAACACTCTCATATGTTACAACCATGAAATACGTCATGCTTACCAATAAGCTCTTGAGAAAGCTCCAAGCTAAGGGAGAATGACACTCTCTACCATAGAGTTGTAACACCCCGACTAGGGCGGAAACACGGAATGCCACAGAACGACATGGTACAAAAAGATTAAGTGGAAATCATTAACATAAAGTTTCAAATGACGTTCAAATCTCAAAAGGTTACAAGTTCAAGTTGACGTTTCACGATCATTACATAACCAAGTTCATAAACAAAAGATCAAATGTTTGCATTACATAAGTCCAAGCACATTACAAATAAGCTTCCATAGGGGCGGTCAAGCTTAGTACCTATTGCTCTATACCTGAAAAGCATGAAGAAAAAGTGTCAACTACGAGAGTTGAGTGAGTTCATAGGTTTATGCTAACAACATATATATATATTTGATCAGATACAAGAAGTAATATGTCATAAAATTTCCAAGAATTCCATCGTACTATCCATACCCAAACCGTATGTCCAAACAATAATAGCCAACCATAATAGTATCAATGTCACTTGGCCAAAAGCATAATTCGATGAGTTTGTCTTGAGCCACTACTAAGACCCTTTCACGTCCAAATAATAATAATGATAATATGTCCCGAAGATATGATAATAGAAACACATGCTGTCAATCACGTGCAATAATAATAATAAGTGGGTCGTGCCATGGAGACGACCAATAATAAAAGTAGATGAGGGCGGCCACTCAGGCGGCCAGTCAACCCGCTGCCATCTTGGTGAGTGAGGGGACGAATCCTAGTTGCGCAACCCTCTAACTACAGGCCTCAATGAGTTAATAGTAGTGTACAGGGGACCACCGTTTGACAGTACTCAAGCTCATCATATAACACATAACACGTTGGACATACAATAACATTCCCATATAATCATCATTCGTTCAATATAACATTTTCATAAAAGAAAGCCATTTTAATTAATCATGCTTTTCACCCCGTAAGTAAAACACATAAAAGAGTTTGAAAGGGGGCTATGACTCACTTGATTTGAGAGTGAAATGGGCTGATCAAACGCGAGTCCTTCGCCTAGATTTGTTGCGCCTCAAGCAAGCCTAAACCATAATGTATATATTCACGACGTAAGTTCGCGCGACATGAACTAGTGAGCTAGATCATGAGATGTATACTAGTAGACTTGCCCTCCTTTGGTTGTTATTAGTTTATGGAGTTAAAGTATGTTATATTGTTCATAATGTTTGGTTGGAAGATATTTAGTGGAGAAAGTCATTTTCTCACTATACGCAATTTCGCATTGTTGGAATTTCGGTATCTTGACTTTGATTGTCATGGTTTCCATTGTGGGTTTTACTCATTCTTGATACTTGTCATTAGTTACTTAATAATATTAATTTTTGTGAATATTTTCTGATTTATAAGTTTTTATTTAATTTAATATTATTTAATTAATTATTTATTCATTTTATTGATTTATTAATTAAATAATTCCTTAAAAATGCTTTTAAGTTCCATATTTATCTTTATGAATTAGAATTATAATTGAGTTATATACTGACTTTTATGCTTTTTGACTTAGAATTTTATGTTTTATATATTTATTTGTGTATTTTTTCCATTAATTTAATAATAGTGATTAATTAGTGATTTTTACATAATTATTTACCTTTAAATCATGTAACACTTGTTTGTTAGCTTTTAATTATTTTTCTCCAGTAGGTTTAAGTTATTTTTACCATTGGTTATGATGATTTAACCACATTCTTGATTTACATAATTTATTTATTGATTTATATGTCTTTTAATTACCATTTAAATTTCAATAATTCATGGAAATTCTTAGAAATCACTTTTAGCCAAAAATCCCAGGACTTTTAGGCAACTTTTATCAATAAAAATTCATATCAATTCAACCTCTCTTGTGTCTTGCTTATTTTGAGGACTTTAAGCTTAAAAATCGTTTACCGAAATAGTGATTTTAGCCTCATTTCTTAAGCAATTAAAGTGCTTCAAAAAGGATTTTCATTCTTGTTTCATTATTTCCAGAAAGTTCATCATATTTTGGTGTTCCAAATCGTGATAGTGGTGGTGGTGTGATATGTGCAATTTAGTGCTTTCGGTTGGTGCTTATTTGACCCGAAAAGGTGATTTTTGAGCTTATTGTTGTCATGAACCAAAAGACTTGACTTTTATACTTTTGTAACAACTTATTTCCAGTAAGTTTAATATATTTTTCTTGTCCTTTGATTATGGTGCAAGTGTGTGCTCAAAATAGCTTTTTGCATGTTTTCGGTTTGTAATTTCAAGCTTATTTTCACTAGTTTTGGTCCAAGCTTTGTCTCTTTGTTATTTCATTAATTTTTCCAGAATATTAACATCATTATTAACATATTTTTCACTTATAACAAGTCCATATCCATCTCATAATCCAACAAAAGATCCAACTTTCTTAAATCTAGCATACATGTATTCAAATCAACACTTTTTAATACCAACTTTTATAGATCTAACATTCAACAACATAAAAACATCTTTTTAATGAAAAATCTCAGAAATATATTCTTCAAAATATACAAAAACATATATATCTATCAAAAGGAAAATCACTTTAAAAGCTACTTAATCTATAACAACACTTTTGGGTCTTAAACTTGTTAAATCCTTGGATCTTTCTCATGGATTCGACATGCATGTGCATGAGGAGAAAGATCCTATCAACTTTGCCCTCATCAAGTGTGTATTACAAAGAAAACAAGAAGAAAACATAAACTTTTGATAAAACCTTTGAATATAAACAAGAACAAGATTAAATCTAGTAAAAAGATGAAGATTTATACCCTCTTGAGCTCGGTTTTGATGGTGAAAAATGGGCAGAATTTTCGGACCCCTTTAGGCTTCAAATAACCCTTCTTTCAAGCCCTAAACAACCCTTAATCTATCCTTGTATTAACCCTTGTTTAAGCCTAAGAGTACCTTATTATTATTGTTGATTAAACTTGAGTTTTGATTTGGTTTCTCCTTGTGTTTGGCCAAAATAAGAAGAAGAAAAGGAGGAGGAGGAGAGTTTCTTGAGAGGAGAAAAAGCTTGTGTGTGAAGAGTGTGTGAGTTTTGTGAGTTACAAGAAGGATGGGAAGAGTGTAAGTTTGAAATGTGTAAGTGTGTGTGTGGGGTTAGGGGGACGGCCAAAGGGGGGGTAATTGAAGGGTTTCTCTTTTTATTTTTTTTATTTTATAAGTGTATAAGTGTATATGTATGTATGTATATTTGGGTGGGTATTTGTTTTGTAAGAGTAATATATGTTTATTTGTAAGTATAGTTAGTTGTTTGTGTCCAAGAGTATATATATGTATATGTATGTCGTGTGTATATGTATGTATATACATACTTTTGTGTTTTTAATTTAGCTACTTAAGTCATTTTATGTACATTTTGTATTTGTATTAGACATACATATACCTATTATTATTATTCAAGCACTTTTATGTGCATATTAGTTTATAAACATATTTTTGAGTTAGGCATGTTATTTTTATGTCATGTTTACTTAAATTGACTTGATGATTAAATTGTTGGACGTTTATAAGAGTTCTTGGTCGTTATCTCAACTTGTGAGCCTTACATTATTATTTATATAACTAGATTTGTCAACAATGAAATTTTGCTCAATGGTATTTTATTAAAATTAATTTAGAACTAAATATTAGCTTTAGATTGCTAATTTAGGGGCATTATCTACTAGCTTCAAGTATAACTATGGCTTACGAGGTCATAGGCAACATAACTAGCACATATATAATATTTAAAAAGGAGGGTTGTTACATAGAGTGCCCTAAACGGTGCCATTTGGATAATCACTTGATAATTATTATTATGCGGGAACTCAATCAATGGTAAGTGACCTTCCCGACTACCACCAAAACCAATAGCACGAGCTCTCAACATGTCTTCAAGCGTTTGTATCGTTCTTTCACTTCGTCCGTCCGTTTGAGGATAAAGCGCCTTACTCATGTCGAGTTGAGTAACCATGCTCGTTGATGGGCTTTTTAAAAGTTTGAGTTAAACCGAGTGTCTCCATCGGAGATGATAGAAATTAAAATTTCGTGTTTAGACACTACCCCTTTTATGTAAATGATTACCCAATTCGTATAGTGGGTAATCTTGTCTTCGGTGACTTCGTAATGAAGTCCATTGCATTTCGTTTTCTTTCAAACCTCCTTTCCCTTTGTGCTAAACACGTAAGTGATTATGTCATTCTTGGGAAGCACTTGACACCTCATACTTGGTCGAGCAATTCATCTATTCGGGGGAAACAGATACTGGTTCTTTACCATGTGCTTATTCAATTCCCGAAAATCAACACACATTCGAAACGACCCATTCTTCTTTTTCTCATGCAAGATAGAGACTCCCTATGGCAATTTGCTAAGACGAAAGAATTTGCTTCTCTTGAAGCGTTTTAGTTCGTGTCTCCAACTCTTGTGTCTCGGTTATGGCGAATCTATAAGGGCTTTAGTCATGGGCGCGACGTTAGGAAGAATCAAGTTGATACGAAATCCACTTTGTCAAGATGGGGGCAAATTCAGTAAGTCATCCGGAAAGGGGCTTCGGGAAACCCACTAATAGTAGAGATGGTGTTCAAATCTACTTTTGAGACGGCAGCATTAAAGACTTTAGAGTTGGAAGGATCTAAAATTTCACATTAACCCTAAGAATCCTACCGTTAGACAAAGGCATATTAACAAATAGAATCAATGACCGCATTAACCGTCGACATCCCATTCGTACTCACTATAATATTAATGTAACACCCGTCGTTTAGAAATATGGGTTTTCAAAAACTTTTCACCTAACGGTGTTAAATTGCGGAAGTAAAGACTGTAAAAGTCAAAACCGATAAAAACATTTCGGTTACTGCATTTATTTGGTGTTACATGCCATATCAAACGATAGTTCAAATGAAAACCCAACGGTTGCCCAACATAAAACAACCGTTCACACATCACTACATAAATTCGACATTAATACGAAATGTAACGAATGTCTAAAGAAAGCATCGTCTAAGGGTAGCTAAGGCTCCTGCATTGCATCTACCCAAGCTCACACATCCTGCATCTAGATTCCATCAAGCTAAACCTGAGGGAACAACCACATTAAGAAACAAGTGTTAGCTATAGGAATAGCTAAGTAAGATAACACTTAATTTAAAAGCATTTGTCCAATTAAAACAATCTTCATTATTAGACAAGTTTTATTAGGCACAACACACATATACTGCATTTCAACTTCATATCAATTAGGATAATCATCCTAAATGTGCCTATCCTGCATTAGTTCCCACATTATCACACATATCTTCGTTATCTGCATTATTAGTTCACACATTGTCACACGTATCTTCGTTAACTGCATATAAGTGTGCCCTGCATCACACCCGACTGGATGATTAGTCAAAAGACTGCTCATCTTACGTCGTTAAGGAATGGCAAGCCAATCCTTGAGTAATCCGTATATGGAGGTTGGTCAAACCTCTCGTATTACTCGCCCTGCATTATAAAGACCATGTTGCGAGGAGCCACCCAAGCAACAACTGCATCTACGCACTTGCCCGGCTAAGGCTAGTACGGGTTAAGCTTAACACTTTTCACTGCATCTGTTTATGAGCTCAATTTCACACATATAGATTGGGTCCCTGCATTCCCAAACATTCACACACATATAGTCTAGGTAACACACATTCCTAGACATTCACACACTTTAACTTCATTACGTTTGGATCCTTAAACGTGTAAGTGACATAGCAACCTAGCAAGTCTAGTGAACTAGGCGTGTACAAGTCAAGCATGCATATCACACATCAACTTCATTTCTATATATCATGCATATCAAGATACTTCATTAAACTACATCAACTGCATAGCTACATACTACATTAAGCAATACTACATTACACTACAATAGGGACTGCATCTCAGGTCCTCATGGTCAACTGCATAACCCATAATACCTCCCAAGTAACCCATATGCCCACATGCAATATAAAGATACCGAATGGAAGTGTTTACGATTTAAAACCAGCTTTTAGTTGATCCCCCAGCGTGTCAAAGTAGTGTATCTTACCTGGTAGTAGTGTATGCGTGCAACCAAATAGCTAATAGTGCTTATCAGTAAACCCCGACACCTATCGTACATTAACATATAAAGTATAAGTCATTTAGGACCTTAAATGGACCCTCGTACGAACTTAAGACTGACTACGTAAAATTCCAGAATTACACCTTACGAAGATAGCCTTCGTACGAACTTAGCTAACGAAGTTAATCTTCGTACGAACTTAAACTTCGTTCGTTCTACTTTACGAAAATAGCTTCTTACGAATATATTTGATCTTACGAAGATAACTTCAAACATTGTTCTTACGAACTTAAACCTCATCTTCGTTTGCTTTCTTTTACGAAAATAGTTTACATCTCACGAACTTAGCTCAAACGAAGATAGCTTTTCAACTTACGAAGATAACCTCAAACGAAGATCATCTTCGTTCAAACACTGTTCGACAGATTTTTCAAAAACGACTAAGTTCTTCGATTTTCCAATAACCGACTCATCAAAACTTCTTCCAAAACATGTATTTGACACAATTAAACACATTTTGATCATCCGGATCGATTACAAACTCGTTTGACACCATTTTGTACGTTAACTCACCAAAACGCTTCTTTAACCTTAATCCTTTGACAAAACCTTTTGAAATCAGATTTGACTCACAATAAAACAACCCTAAATCTGAAAATATGATCAACAAACCGATCATTACCTGCAATTAACAATGGCCGATCGAAATCTAGCCCAAAAGACACCAACAATTCTACGTAAAACTTGAAGAGATGCTTTAGAATTTCAAGAAGGATTGAAAGGTTGTTTAGGTTTGTTCTTTGAAGTGATTATGGCTGCAAAAAGGAAGAAGATTAGGCTAATCCTAGCCCTAATCCCGTTTTTAGATTTCAACCAATGTCAAAATCAGCCCTCGGGCTTCTATATCCTTCATTATTGGTCACAAACTGCATTATTGACCATATACAACATTAGTCCTTCATTAAAAGGCACTACATAGCCTTTAAGCGACATTAATCACACTTTTATTCGTCATTAAAATTTAGGCTTTTAAACCTAACTACTTTATCTACGTTAACCACACATAACTACGTTCAAATATTAAGTAAAGACTTAACGACACCCCAAATTGACTTAACGGCATTAGTCAAACATTAAATAAAAGTTCGGGATGTTACATATTAAAGCCCTCGATATCACAAGACATAAGGTAAGAAAAAGTTTGTTGTCGTTTAAAGTCAAAGTACAATCACGGGGCATTTGACTAAGTTTAGTTAGTGAATCTTTGGTCATTTCAATATCAAACACATAATTCAAGGCACACGAATGAACATAAGCCAAAGGAGCAAAGCTAGAGAAAACAAGATCATAATCGGCTTCGGAATCAAATAACATTATGGCATAATGATCGTTTAGAAGAAATGTACCTTCAACAACATTGGGATCGTTGTGGACCTCGTTTGGATTAACTGCGAAAGCTCGTCCTCGGGGTTGAACTTGGTGACCTTGTTGGCCACGGTTTAGATTTTGCCCAGCGACTTGGAGTTGGTTGGGATGGACCGCCACTTGGACTTGTTGTCCAACCCATTGTGGACAATTGTTTCGGTAGTGATTGGGGCTTCCACATCCAAAGCATGTACCCCATGGGAAGTTGCCTTGAGGACGGACAGCTTGAAGAGGAGCTAAATTCAATGGTGCCGCCTTCGGTACCCTACACTCTTTAGCCTCGTGTCTGGGTCGATTACAATTAAAGCATGTCCCACATTGGATGGTGGGAGAATGATGATGATTACATTTCACACAAAATGGGTGAGGTCCCAAATAAGTTTTCCTCACCGGCTCTACCGCCGCCATGACTCTACCCCTATTAGCATTCTTGGGGTCAAACCTACCTGTCTTTCTTGCCTCGCTAGATTCTCCAACATCCTTTCTCTTCGACAAGGACTTACTCAATACCCCACTCCTTAACAAGTCATCGGTAACGCTACCGGCACGGTTTATAGCTTCGGCCAATGAAGTAGGCATGACCAAATTCACTAGAGAACGGACTTGTGGAGTCAAGCCCAAGACAAATTTTTCAATAGCACGAGGTTCGGGGTTCACCAAGTGAGGGACAAGGGTTGACAAGTCTTGAAATCGTTTAATATAACCCTTGTAGTCCGCCCCGTCCATTTGAAGATGGACGAACTCCAAGGTAAGAGTTTGAAGTTCATACGGGGGACAAAATTTCCCCCTCACCATATTCTTGAAATCGGCCCATGACAAGTTGTTGGCCCGATCCAAACCCATGAAACTTACTTCCTTGTTCCACCAACTAAGTGGATCGTCCTTGAACATACCGGAAGAATAAGTGATCCGGTCCTCATAAATGCAATGACTTCGAGCAATCACCGCCTCTATCCTCTCCAACCACCTAATACAAGCCGTAGGGCCGCCATGACCATCAAACTCCGGCGCCCCACAATTTTTGAAGTCTTTGAATAAGCATCCTTGGCGGTACACTCCATGTTGGTTATACATGGGGACATAATTATCAACTCTCACCGGTGCTTCGTCTTCAACAACAACATTTGGTTGCACACCTCCAACATTCACATCTTCTTGAGCTTCTACACGAGGTGGCACATTGTTTGGGGCCACATTGGTTCCTTGAAGTGTTGCCGAGACTTGGGCAACGATAGTTGGCATGATGTTGGTGACCGTTTCAGCGATCACCTCCGCCAAGTTCGGCACGGGAGCTTCACCTCTACCTCTACCTCGACCTTGGCCTCTACCTCGGCCTCTACCACGACCTCTACCACCACGGCCACCACCACGACCGCCTTGAGCTTCCGCTTCTTGAGGTTCTTGCGAATTTTCCCTATAATTAGCTCCGGCTCTTCTTGGTCTCACCATTTCTATAAAATAAGTAACACGTCGACCCGAAGGTTAGTTCTCGAGATGCTCACATGTTAGTCACACAAGTAGTCAATGCTCTCATATCGGTATAACATACATATTTCATATCATTACGCTAAGGCAAATGTACTAGTGTTCTAAGGGGATCGTTATCTATCATGCCATCATGCCAAGTTCACAACAATTGTTCATCAACGTAACAAAATTCTCATATTCAACACATCACACAACAAGCAACTAGAACAAGCGGTTTAAGTATAATCCGAATCCGATATGCTCTCTAGTTATTGATTGGGTTTGTATACAGGTGATACCAGCGGCTTTCCCTCCACCCAATCAACTCCCATTAAACATATCGGTTCCTTATTATAAGCTAAGCCTGAGGGAACAACCACATTAAAGAAACAAGTGTTAGCTATAAGAATAGCTAAGTAAGATCACACTTAATTTAAAAGCATTTGTCCAATTAAACATTTCTTCATTATTAGACAAACTCATTAGGCACAACACACATCACACATAACTGCATATCAACTTCATATCAATTAGGATAATCATCCTAAATGTGCCTATCCTGCATTAGTTCACACATTGTCACACATATCTTCGTTATCTGCATATAAGTGTGCCCTGCATCACACCCGACTAGATGATCAACCAAAAGACTAATCATCGTTCGTCGTTAAGGAATGGCAAGCCAATCCAAGAGTAATCCGTATGTGGAGGTTGGTCAAACCCCTCATATTACTCGCCCTGCATTATAAAGACCATGTTGCAAGGAGCCACCCAAGCAACAACTACGTCAACGTACTCGTCTGGCTAAGACTTGTACGGGTTAAGCTTAACACTTTCCCTGCATTATATTTACGAGCTCGATTTCACACATAATAGTTTAGGCAACACACATAACCTAAACACAATCACACATTACCTTCATTTCGTTTGGGCCCTTAAACGTGCAAGTGACATGGCAACCTACTAAGTCTAGTGAGCTAGGTGTACAAGCCATGTAGCATGCATATATCACACATCAACTTCATTTCTACATTTCACGCATAATAAGATACTTCATAATGCTACATAAACTGCATAACAATACACTACATTAAGCAATACTTCATTTCACTACATTAGGGTCTGCATTTCAGGTCTCATGGTCAACTACATAACCCATAATACCTCCCATGTAACCCGAGATACCCACATATATCATAAGTTACCGTTAAGGAAGTTATAAGTAAGAAACCTTTGCTTGTTGAACCCTCAGCGTGACAAAAGTAGTGTATCTTACCTTGATACGGTTTATCAACAAGCTACAAGCACAATACAATGATGACTAGGTGTCTCCAATAACCTAGAACAAGTATAAGATCGGTCTATGAGCTAAACAAACAATTGCACTAGACCAGGCAGACTTGTGCGCCGCACAAGACTTATGTGCGCCGCACAAAACCCAAAATGAACATTTATGCGCCGCACGAACTGGTTATGCGCCGCACAAAACACTCCTATTTCAAACAGAAACTTTGCAATTTTTCTGGAAAACAGCCTGTGCGCCGCACAGAATTTCTGTGCGCCGCATAACGGGCTCCCAACTGAAATCCAACTTTCAAAAATCACATTTGTGCGCCGCACAAAACGGCTGTGCGCCGCACAACGCCTAGTTCGACTAAAAACTAACTTTTTAACCCTTTAATCGAATCCCATACGAACACCACTCATTAAATCGACCTAGGGACATAAAATTAACCTTTTTGACAACACTTTTACTGCCTTTAATCCATCCATTAATCCTTTTATCCTTTACATCATGAATCAAACATTCAAACACCCGAATAACATGAAATCGGTAAACGTTTAATCAAATAACCCAACCCACACCCCATGATCTGGGTTGAATACTAAAACAAGACTCTAGAAATCAGATCTCAGATGAGGAATACCTATATTACCTATATTTGGTGACAAAGATCCAAGATCTAAGCAATACACGATCGATTTGGCTCCAAAACGAATAGATCTAGTGAGAAACTTGAGAGGGAAGGGAGGGGATCGGCTAGGGCTTTGTTTAGGGGAAGAAAAACTGCAAATGCCAACCTAATGACACCCCTTAACTCCCTAAACCCGTTTTTAACTTTCCTTCTATGTCCAAACTAGCCCCTAAGCTTCCTAATGCTTCATTATTGGCCACAAACTACTTTAATGACCATATACAACATTAATCCTTCATTAAATGTCACTACATAGACATTAATCTTCATATTACACACATTTATACTACATTAACATTTAGGCTTTCAAGCCTCACACATAACACACATTAACTACATATAAGCATTAAATCTAAAATAGACTTAACGTCACACACAATATTGACTTAACGGCATTAGTCAACTAGTAAAGAAAGTTTGGGATGTTACAATTACCTCCCCCTTAAGAGGATTCCGTCCCCGGAATCTCATCAGTAAGGAACAACTCCGGATACTTCTCCTTCATTACTGCTTCAGTTTCTCACGTTAAACTTTCTCCATGGTTATGCTTCCACTTTATCAACACAAGATCAATCACTTTTCGGCGTAACTTCTTTTGCTTCCTTCCAAGTATCGCTACCGGTTCGTCTACTATTCTCTTCATTGGGTCAATACTCACGTCTTTAATAGGAATCACACTTGACTCCTCAGCTAAACATTTCCTCAAGTAGGATACATGGAAGGTGTTGTGAATTCCATCCAATTCTGGAGGCAATTCCAACTGATATGCTACATCCTTTATGCGCTTGAGAACTTTAAAAGGTCCAATGAAACGTGGACTCAACTTTCCCTTCTTTCCAAATCGTATGACTCCTTTCCATGGTGACACTTTCAGCATCACTAAATCACCAACATTGAATTCAATCGGTCTCCTCTTTTTATCTGCATATGATTTCTGTCTATCTCTAGCCACACGTAAAGCTTCTTTAGCTACATTAACCTTTTCAGAGGTAATCTCAATAATTTCGGGACCGGTCAACTGCTTTTCACCGGGCTCCATCCAACAACTTGGAGTCCTACATCTTCATCCATATAACATCTCAAATGGTGGCATTCCAATGCTTGCATGGTGACTATTGTTGTAAGCAAACTCAATCAACCTCAAATGATCATCCCATGCTCCACCATATTCAAGTACACACGTTCTCAACATATCCTCTAAAGTTTGAATAGTTCTCTCACTTTGCCATCGGTTTGAGGATGATAGGCGGTACTCAAATTTATTCTACTACCCAACTCCCGTTGAAGACCCTTCCAAAAGTTTGACACAAACCTCGAGTCTCGATCCGAAATAATAGATAAAGGAACTCCATGTTTCGCAACTACTTCATCAATGTACATCTTTGCCATCTTCGTTAGAGGCACATCTTGTCGGGTAGCTAGAAAATGAGCACTCTTCGTCAATCTATCTACAATCACCCATACCATATCATTCCCTTTCGGCGTTTTAGGTAGCTTCGTTACAAAGTCCATGGTAATATGATCCCATTTCCACTCGAGAATGTCTAATTGATGCAACAAACCATACGGCTTTTGATGGTCTATTTTCACACGTGCACACGTCAAACACTTTGCTACAAAATGAGCTACTTCTCCTTTAATATCCGGCCACCAATAAATCGGCTTCAAATCTGCATACATTTTGGTGACACCGGGATGAATCGAATATCTACTTCTATGGGCTTCCTCAAGGATCAATTCTCGGTTACCACCAAGCAATGGCACCCAAATTCGACCCTTGTATGTTTTGAACCCACGGCTATTAGTCTCCATCATAAGACGTTTCTTCTTTCCAATGCTTTCATTGTCAATGTTATCCTTCATCAATGCCCTCACTTGTGCTTCTTTAATTCGATCAAGTAACCCCGACTTGGCTTGAACTTGCATGCTCATCAACTTACAAGAAGAACTTTGCACCTTCCTACTTAGTGCATCCGCCACTACATTGGCTTTACCCGGATGGTATTTGATTTCATAATCATAATCCTTAAGTAATTCCATCCACCTCCTTTGTCTCACGTTCATCTCCTTTTGATTAAAAACATACTGCAAATTTTTATGATTGATGTGACCAATTTATATAGATCGCCCACATCATTATTGGCCTTTTTCGTATGTGTTTTGAGTCGATTTTGTATGCATTTGGCGCGTTTATGGTGTTTGTTAGTGCTTTCAGGTTCTTAGCAGGTTGCGCGCCCATTTGGTACATTTTCTGACGATTGTTGGCCAAAAAGTTGACCCGAGTGTTCGAGTGATGTTGATAATGAAGAACAAAGATTTCAGCAGATATGCACTGCGCCGCAGTGGGAGGGTTATTGCCACTGCGCCGCAGTCGTTGGGTACCAAAGATACAAGATTCTAGTGAATTATCACTGCGCCGCAGTGGGAGCATTCACACCCCACTGCGCCGCAGTCAACAACGAATAAACAATTCAGGGACTTCTCACTGCGCCGCAGTGGGAAGTGCACAAGGCCACTGCGCCGCAATGAGTGCACGGGAGAATCAGGGTTGCAGCCTTTTGCTGCAGATTTTGGGGGAGGTATATAAAGAAAAAAAACCCTATTTTCCCAAGTATCCAAATTCTTTCTAAGAGCTGCTCTCCAAGGGATTCCTTCGAGGATCAAGGGTAGATTTCTTCGTCCGATTCATTGAAGATTCAAGGGCACCCACTTAGATCGTATCTATTTTATTATCTTGCAATTTCAATTTCAAGAACGATTGGTACATCATGTTCTTCTTTTATTTTGATTGTTATTTTAAATTAATCATGAGTGGTTAAACATTCAATCATCCACCTTGAGGAAACTAGACGAATGATGTGATTGCTATATGTTTTAATCCAAAGAGTTGATTTCAATTATCGTTGTGTCGAGATCTTGATGATTTAATTCCTTTTATATATTATTATGATATTGGTGGCATGTGTGTTCTTCGTTAGTGGTACTAGTTGGATGCATATGTGATTTTCAAATGGTTGTTTGTCTATGAGCAATTATCACTAGTTCATGGTATGATAGTGAATATCATTTTAATAAAAGGAGTCATTTGTCAACGTGTTTTATAACGGTTGGTGGTACCACGTTATCTTCACATAGGCACAATTGTTAATTCGATAGTCAAGCAAACTAATTGTTGGTAAGGTTGTCTAGGCATTGGTGGTACCGGCTTGGGTAATTAAACTAGCAACTTAGGTGATTGAGTAATTTGCTCACGGTTGGTGGTACCACGTGAGCACCTTAATCCTTTTACGATTATCTTTTCAACTCAATGAATTTGGTCTTAGTTGAATGCAATCATGTTTGAAGTCTAGCGAATTCAAGGTGGATGATCTTTATTAATATTGTCTGAAGTTTTTCTTTACTTTTATGCGTTTTGTCTTTTAAATTTATTTTAATTTAATTGTCAAAGTGAGACTCGAAGCAACACCCTGTTTTCCAAACCATTTTATAAAACAACTAGTTCAAACCAATCCCCGAGAACGAACACGGACTTACCTCTTAACTATATTGCATACGAACAGGTCCACTGCCCGATAGTGTGTAGTAGTGAGTTTCTAGGTATTTCTAGTTTATAATTTTTAAACTCGATTTAGCACATCAAGTTTTTGGCGCCGCTGCCGGGGATTGTGTGCCGATTTAGTTGTTAATTTAGTGGTTTGATCCTTTCTCACGCGTGAGGAAGTTACTTGTTTATTAGTTTAGTTTTCTTTTCTTATCACAGGTGCATTTGACGTGTTTGTGTAGTTGTGTGTTTGCAGGTATTGTTTTAGTTGATGAACTTGCGTTCTTCGGGTCTCCCTTTGAATAGTCCTTTGTCTACTCCGAGAAGACCAAGAGGGCGTAGGTTTAACTTCACTGAACCCACAACACCAATACCGACACCATTTTCACCTATAGCTAAACCCACTCCTGATTCGGACGAGGAAGGGTTCTTTTGGACGAGTTTTTCAATTTAGAAGTAAAGCAAGAGGAAATGGGGGACGAACAACCAAGGGGTGCAAATGACACTCGCTATGGCGAGAGGGTTCGAACTATCCCAACGGGCCGTGGTTCCGCCATTAGACCTCCAACCATTGATCACACTTTCTCTTTGAAAGGAAACCATCTAAAGAGCATAGAAGAGCATCAATTTGATGGGAAACGGAAATGGGATCCTTACCAACACTTGGATAGGTTTGAAAAGTTGGCTCGGCTATATCAATATGGGCAAAACCAAATGAATGCCGTGAAACTTGAGACATTTCCCATGTCAATCACAGGAGAAGCACTTGATTGGTTCAATGATCTTCCAGAAAATTCTATTACTACTTGGAACCAACTCAAGGAGGCTTTCATTGGTGAGTTTTATTCACTTAGAACTCAAAGAAGGTTGGAGAACATGATTAGATCTTTTGAACAAGATGATGGAAAAGATGTTGTTGAGGCTTGGATTCGTTTCAAGGAAATGTTGAGAAATTGTCCAGGTCACGATTTGACTAGGGAAAAATATGTGGAGCTTTTCTTTGATGGGTTAGATAAAAAGTCTAAACAAGAATTGGGATATGCTTTCGGGGGTAGTTTCAATAACATTACACCCAATGAAGGTTATCAAATCTTGGAAGACATGGCGAAGGATAGCTCAACTTTGGATGATGAAAGGTTTTGAAGAATGAGAAAAAGATGAAGAGAGGTACTAACCAAGGGAGAGTTGCTAAGGTTGAAGCTAGCAATGACCCAGGGGTTATTGGAGAGATTAGGGCGCTATCTGAGCGCATGGAAAAGGGGTTTGCTACTCAAGAGAATAGATTTGGAGCAATTGAGAGGGATGTTAAGGTAGTAGCCGATGGGTGTGATCATTGTGGTGATATGCACTATTCTGATGAGTGTCCAAATCGGGCACCCGAAGATGTGAGTTATGTTCAAAATCAAACCCAAGGGAATTTCTACCGCAACACCGGTTTCCAGAACCGGCCTTCAGATAATACTTCTTATAACTCTTCTTTTCAGTCTAATAATTCTCGTTTTTCAGGTAATAGGTGGCAAAGAGATAATTATCAGAATCAGCCACAACAGCAGACTCAGCAAGGACAAGGATTAGGTTCTTCTTCTTCTAATGCCGATCCTAATGCCGAGTTGAGAAAGATGATGAAGCAGTTGGCTAGTAATCAGGTTGAAACAAATACTAGCATTCAAATGATCAGGGAAGATACTAAGACTTTGAGTGAGAGGTTGGATCAGTTAAGTGGGAAGGTGGAGATCAACATGAAAAACCAGGGAGTTAATTTCAAGGATCTCGAAAGTAGGATAGCCGCTCTTGCTAGGCCCACGGGGACTCTTCCTAGCAACACACAGCAGAATCCTAGACCTCAGTTTAGTCTTGGACAGAATCAAGGACAGAATCAGGGACAGAAATACACTCCACCTCCAGTCCACAATGAGCAAGCCAAAGCCATCACCACTCGTACTGGTAGGTCTTATGACTCACCTCCTATGCCTAATGTTGTTGTTTCAGATGTGCAGGATAAAGGGAGTGATGATGATGAGGTTGATGAAGAGATTGAAATGGAGGAAGATTCAACCGTGAAGACTCCGGTCACTCCACCAAAACCGGATGTGGTTCCAGAGGTTAAACCATACAAGCCAAAGATACCATTTCCACAGAGGTTCAAAAAGGCAAAGCTGAAGGAGCAATATAACAAGTTTGTGGAGATGATTACAAATGTTCACATTAATGTGCCTTTAGTTGATCTTATTCAGGGGATGCCCCACTATGCCAAGTTCATTAAGGAGCTTGTGACTGACAAAGGAAATGGATGAGGTGAAAGCTACTTATCTTAATGCTGAGTGTTCTGCTATCTTGCAGAACCGCATCCCACCTAAGCTTGAAGATCCAGGGAGTTTCCTTATTACTTGTTCTATTCGTACTCTTACTTGTAAGGCACTGGCTGATTTAGGTGCTAGCATTAATTTGATGCCTTACTCGGTTTGGAGTAAGTTGGCTCTAGGAGTTTTGAGACCTACCCGCATGAGTATTAGATTAGCTGACCATTCTTTTCAGTATCCCATTGGGATTGCTGAAAACATGAATGTCCGGGTAGGCCATATTGTGTTTCTAGTTGACTTCGTTATCCTAGAGATGGAGGAAGATACGAAGGTACCCCTTATTCTTGGACGACCATTCCTTAATACCGCGGATGCTATCATCCGTGTGAAGGATAAGGAAATTTCTTTGGGTGTGGGTACGGATAGAATTGTGTTTAATGTTGAAAAGTCTATCAAGCATTCATATTCTAATGATGAGTCTTGTTTCAGGATTGACGTTATTGATGATGCTTTAGACCGAGAGTTTCAGGAACTAATGGAGACCGACACTGGAGATGAGGAGATTGCTAATTTAGGATTGGGAGATATATCTGATGATGATTTGTTTGCAGAGGTTATGGAGCTTAGCTTGGATGAGACACCTCCCGAGGATGAGAGTTTTGAGGAGGTTGTTGCTGATGGAAGTTTAAGGGTACCGAATTCTGTTGATGTACCACCCACTGATTTGGAGCTTAAGCCATTACCTTCCTATTTGGAGTATGCTTATTTGTCAGGTGAATCTTCTTTACCCGTGGTTATCTCGTCCTCACTCTCGAGTGACGAGAAGGATTGTCTTTTGTCTGTGCTTCTAGCCCATAAGCGGGCTTTTGCTTGGAAGACCACCGATATTCCAGGTATTAGTCCTAACTTTTGTCAGCATAAAATAGATTTTGTTGATGATGTTAAGCCCGTTGTCCAGAGACAAAGGAGGCTTAATCCGAACATGAAAGAAGTTGTTAAGAAAAAGGTCATTAAGTTGTTAGATGCTGGGATCATTTTTCCTATTGCTGATAGTCCTTGGGTTAGTCCTGTTCATTGTGTGCCCAAAAAGGGGGGCATGACAGTTATTGAGAATGAGAATAAGGAACTCTTGGTCACTAGGACTATAACGGGTTGGCGGGTTTGTATTGATTACCGTAAGCTTAATGATGCCACCCGTAAGGATCACTTTCCCCTTCCTTTCATTGATCAGATGTTAGAAAGACTTGCAGGTAATGAATATTTTTGTTTCTTAGATGGGTTTTCCGGGTTCTTCCAAATACCCATTGATCCCAAGGACCAAGAAAAAACCACGTTCACATGCCCATTTGGTACTTTTGCTTATCGGCGAATGCCGTTTGGTTTGTGTAATGCCCCAGGCACCTTTCAAAGGTGCATGATAGCTATTTTCCAGGACATGCTTGAAACCTCCATGGAGGTTTTCATGGATGATTTCTCGGTTTTTGGGGACTCTTTTCATACTTGCTTGCATAATTTGGAAAGGATGTTAGAACAGTGTGAGAGGGCACACCTTGTTTTGAATTGGGAAAAGTGCCATGTTATGGTGACCGAGGGAATTGTTTTAGGGCATAAAGTGTCTAAGGCCGGGATTGAAGTTGATAGGGCTAAGATAGATGTTATAGCCAAATTACCCCCGCCTTCCAATGTGAAAGGGGTAAGGAGTTTTCTTGGACATGCCGGTTTTTACCGCCGTTTTATTAAGGATTTTTCTAAGATTACTCGTCCTATGACCCACTTGTTGGAGAAGGACGTCCCTTTTGTGTTTGATGATGCTTGTTTGAGTGCATTTCAGGTTTTAAAGGAGAAGTTGACTAATTCTCCTATCATGGTTGGACCGGATTGGGAATTGCCATTTGAATTGATGTGTGATGCAAGTGACTATGCTGTGGGAGCCGTGCTTGGGCAAAGGGTTGATAAGCATTTCAAGCCAATTTACTTTGCTAGTAAGACCTTGAACCCCGCTCAGCAAAATTACACCACTACTGAGAAGGAGTTGCTTGCCGTGGTCTTTGCCTTTGATAAGTTTAGATCTTATTTGGTGTTGAGTAAGACCATTGTTTTCACCGACCATTCAGCCCTTAAGTACTTGTTCTCAAAGCAAGATGCTAAACCTAGGCTTATCCGATGGATTTTGTTGTTACAAGAGTTTGATATAGAGATTAAGGATAAGAAAGGTGCTGAAAACTTGGCGGCCGACCATTTGAGTTGTTTGGAAGATCCTCACCGGGAGGAACTTCGAGATGGGGAGATTAATGATCACTTCCCCGATGAGTCTTTAATGTTTATTTCTAACTCTGATGATGCTCCTTGGTTTGCAGATATTGCTAATTATTTGGTTGCAGGTGAAATACCGAATGATTTCACGTCCCAACAAAAGAAGAAGCTCATATCGGATGCTAAGCACTATTTTTGGGATAGTCCATACTTGTTTCGTGTTTGTGCAGATGGTATGGTAAGGAGATGTGTAGCTGGAGCTGAGACGAGGGAGATTCTTGATGCTTGTCACTATGGTCCAACTGGAGGTCATTACGGTCCTTCAGTTACTGGTAAGAAAGTTTTTGATGCAGGTTTCTATTGGCCTACAATTTTCAAGGAGGCCAGACTTTGGTAGAGACTTGTGACATTTGTCAAAGACAAGGGAGCATTACTAAGCGGGATGAGATGCCTCAACAAAGCATTCAGGTATGCGAGGTATTTGATATTTGGGTATAGACTTCATGGGACCATTCCCACCGTCTAATAAGTTTCAATATATTCTTGTCGCCGTTGACTACGTGTCTAAATGGGCCGAAGCCAAGGCTTTGCCCACGAATGACGCGAGGGTAGTCATTGATTTCTTGAAACAATTATTCTGTCGATTTGGTTGCCCTAAAGCTTTGATTAGTGACCGAGGAACCCATTTTGCAAATCATCAATTAGCTAAGGTCATGAAGAGGTATGGTGTTGTGCATTATTTTTCTACTTCTTATCATCCACAAACTAGTGGACAAGTAGAAAACACCAATAGGACTTTGAAAAGGATTTTAGAGAAAACTGTTGGAGATAACCCCAAGGTTTGGTCGAAGAAGTTGGATGACGCCTTGTGGGCGTTTAGGACGGCTTTTAAGACGCCGATTGGCACCACGCCATACCGGTTGCTCTATGGCAAAACTTGCCATCTTCCTATTGAGATAGAGCATAAGGCGTATTGGGCGTTGAGGAATCTGAATTTGGATATGATGGAAGCTAGTGAACTTAGAATGTTGCAAGTTAGGCTAGGTGCTTATGAGAATTCTACGCTTTACAAGGAAAGGACCAAAGTTTGGCATGATAAGAGGATCCGTAGGAAGGAGTTTAAGGTTGGAGCTAAGGTTTTGTTATTCTTGTCTAAATTTAAGATTAAGCAACCTAAACTCACTTCTAGATGGATTGGACCATTTGTGATTAAGCATGTGTATCCGTCGGGTTATGTGGAGTTGTTTAAGCGTAATGGTGACGGGTCATTCATTGTCAATGGTCATAGGCTTAAGTTGTATTTGGAAGAAGAGCAAGTTGAGGGGATAATCGAGGAGATCCCCATTTTTGAATTGGAAACTTGATGGTTGGTCGAGTCAAGCTAAAGACTCGTTAATAACTTAAGCGCTTCTCGGGAGGCAACCCGTGTTTATTTTATCGCATTTTATTTTCTTTTTATTAGTTAGATTTGATTTTGATTTGTCAAGAAAGTGCAGGTGAAGATTTGGTGTGAAGCGGATTGAGGTAAGTTGTTTTTAGTTTGTCATACAAAAATTTTTCTAAGGCAAAATGAGGGAATTCGGAACAGTGAATCCCCACTGCGCCGCAGTGGGGGAGACAAGCCCACTACGCCGCAGTGGGCACGTTGACTGGCCATTTGGGGGGCGGGGTAATAAGTTAGTCAAGGGAGATTTAATTCTTTTTCACCTCAAAATTCTTATCTTCTTTCTCTCCTGTCTCTTGAAACCGAAAAAGCTTCTTCAA
>CM067173.1:130428126-130488654 GCA_034093135.1 Erigeron breviscapus
TTCTTCATCAACAGATGATTCATCAGAAGGAACCCACTTCTCTTCAGTTGTTGCAATCATGCACTTATTATTGTTTTCAATTTGTTGTGCCATGAGAGCAATCTGGGCCTTAAACTTTTTATATTTCAGTTTATAGCTATCATCAGGCTTATTATTTGAAGAGAATGGACCAGGCTTGGATACAAACTGGTTGGACCTGCAATCTTTCATTAAATGACCCTTTTTGCCACACTTAAAGCATGTCAAATTGGTCTTATCAGTGGAAGAACTGGATGCAAATTGTCCAGATGGCCTATTTGCTCTTGCTTTGAAATGGTTAAACGTTTTAGCAATCATTGCAATGAGGTCATCATCATCAGTTTCATCACAACAGTTTGGAGAGATTTGACTGGACTCTCCAGAATCCATAAGTTCAGACACCATCTTCTTCATAGAAAATACATTCTCAAAAGATATCAGTGCTGTACTTTGTGGTTCAGTATGACTAACCACATTAGGACTACTGGAGGCATGGTTAAAAGCATCTTGTTCTGCCACCACTCTCTGGGCTTGATTTTCTTCAGTGTACCTGAAAGCTCCATAAAGAGTTGAGAGAGTGTGTGTGTGCAGAGTTTTACCTTGTCGTAAGACCAGGATCATGTGAGACCATTTGGTGGGTAGAATGTCACAAAATTTCTCCAGAAGTATATCCTTGTCCTTCTCAACCCCAAGACCTCTCAATTGGTTTATGATACTCATAAATCTAGTGTAAGTACCAGTGAGAGACTCGTTAGGCTGAGCAAAAAAAGACTCATACCTCTTGTTTAAGGAGACTTTTCTGGTGACAATGGTGTCATCTCCTCCTTCATGTTGGTTTAAAAGTTCATCCCACATGGTTTTAGCACTAGGAAAAAGAACTAGTATGGGAATTAGGGTTTCTGGAACGGCCCCGAGGATCATGTTTTTGAGAAGGGTGTCTAGATTCACCAATCTCCTCTCCTCTTCAGACCAATGTTCCTCCCTCTTTTCCCTTCATCTTCTAGATCCAGAAGGATCAAGAAGGGGATTGAGAGGTGATGTAGGGACATAAGGACCTTCGTTTAAAATTTTCATCATGTTCCTCTCAATACCAGTGACATGCAAAACCATCCTAGCCTTCCACGTACCAAATTCATCACTGTTCCCACTGAATTTAGGAACATGATTATTTGAGTAGTGCACATGCACGTGTGGAGAAGCAGGAGTAGGAGGAGGAGGAGGATTAGTGTTATTAACAATTGGTGGTTCATTTTGATCATTAATATTTGCATTAGGATCGGGACCAAGACTAAAACTTCCCTGTGTATGTTCTTGGTTAGCCATCAAAGAAACAGATCTAGGCAATGTTTAGCCTTCTGCTCTGATACCAAATGTGAGTCCCTTAAGTTCGATGGTTAACCAGGAAAGTGTAATATACAACAAGTCTAATAATCACTAGAATGGACTAGTATTACTTGTAAATAAATGCAAGAATATATAAACAAAGTAATACAAGACTTAAAGCAATAAACAATTAAAGTGGAACATTATGTATTTTTCAATGGTGTATTTTATTTATGATGTTAAATAAAATACAAGGTTGTTTAAGATCGAGAGTATTTAGACAAATTCACTTAAATGCAAAATGTATGCTTAAAAGTATTTTATGTCAAGGAAATGACTTTGTATTTATAGGCAACAAAATTCACCAGTGAATTTTGTGCCGTACAAATATGGTTGCATACATTTAATGATCCGACAAGAACATTAAATGTATTGGATAAGGAATAAGGATAAAGTCATATCAAATGATTTAATATCCTTTTATCCAACCAGCTTTACACACACAAACTTTGGTAAAGAACAAGTGGATTGTTCTTTGGAAAGTGTGTAAAGGCAAAAGTCAATCCTCGATATCAGTGTTCAGACTTGTAGGGTCTAGAACACTGACAATCCTCCAGTGTACAGATCTGGTAAGACTTTCCAGTGGACTCCGCCATTTGTCAGTCTTCTTTCTTCAGACTTTAGTCTTTGACTTCAGTCAGAATGTCTTCAGTAGAGTTGATCTGGACTGGGGTGAAGTCCAGTGAGCTCATCTGGAGAATACTCCAGATTTCCTATACAAGTATTTGCTCACTGGTCTTCCATTATTTCTGTACAAATCTTCAGAGGGACTCCAGATTCCAAGTCTGGAGTAGGTCCAGTAGAACACGTTTGTTGATGCATGTTGATGTGACAACAGCAACTTAGATTTGATTAGTCTTTTAGATTAAGACATTATGTTATTTTATGTCTTATTTATATATGTGTAATTGATAGATTATGGACTTCATGTTTTAGTAATGATCGATTACATGTTTTGGTGTTATATATATGTTTATGTATGATGTTTGTTATGTGTGTTATACAAGTACAAACATAATATATGTTAGGTTCTTTGTACATGGAGTACTTGGAAAATAACTAGGCATAGATGTTGATGGTAATTAGTACTAACGAAGATAATCTTCGTTAGGAACAAACGAAGATAATCTTCGTTATATGGGCTGGGCTGCTAAGTTCGTAAGAACAAAGCCCAGCAGGCCCAATATCGATAAGAAACATATATAAACGAATGGAAACCCTAAATTGAGGTTCCCCGTTCAGTTTACACACACCTAAGGCGACTAAGTTCGTTTCTAGTATATAGAAAACGAAGATAGACCACATACGGCTGATTATATACATATAATTAGCAATATATTCGATAACTAATCAAACTAGTTATCTCGTGAGGATTCCGCACTCACGACATAACAATAGACGATCTCGAGAGCGATCTGCAGCTATCGAGGGACTCACAAGTGGTATCAGAGCCATTCGATATCTTATCGAAGGGTTCGAGATCGTTTGTTTGGTTGTTATTCTCCCAAAAACCTCCCAAAACCCTTTCTGTCGTTAAGTTTGTTTGCCTTACGAACTTAGCAAAACGAACTTAACTTAAATTCGTTCTAAAGTTCATCAAACGAAGATAGAAAACGAACTTAACTTAAATTCGTTCTAAAGATCTTCAACGAAGATAGAAAACGAATTTATCTTCATTTTCGTTTTGAATTTTCATCAAACGAAGTTAGTCTACGAACTTAAGTTATCTTCGTTCAGACCTTGTTCTTACGAATTTAACCTATTTTCGTTCTATTTCTTATCTTCGTTTGAACAGTAATTTTCACTTATGGCTTCCTCATCTTCAACCAACAATGCTGTTGCCCAATACCTCAATTCTCTGGTTTATCATGATCATCTTGTAGGACGTACTAATTCTCCACCAAAGTTAGTTTCTTTAGCTGACTTCTGGGCGTGGAGAGGTAGATTTGAAGATTTTATTCAACGAGAAGACTTGAACATGTGGCTCATGATCACTGAAGGTTATGAATGGCCCACTCTTACTGTGAATGGAGTTACTTCTACATACAAGGTGGGAGAGTTAACAGGTGAAGAAAAGGCTAACTATGCCATTGAAGTAAAGACTCTTTCTACTCTTCGTATGTGCATTCCTCAAGAGTTGGTGCACCTGTTTCCTAAACAGGAATACAAGACTTCAAAGCAACTATTCGATGCTATTGAAGCTCATTGTGAAGGTGATCCACTATTGAAGCAAAATAGAATTAAAATGCTTAAGAAATAATTTGACTGCTTCAATGCTACAAAGAATGAACAAGTTGAGGATCTTATATTGAGATATCAACATCTTCTTGCTGAATTAGCTTACTTTGATCTTAAATATACTCCTACTGAGATAGTGGATAAATTCCTGGATGGTTTGCCGAAAGCTTATAAAGAGTTTCGTCATGGATTGCAAGAAAGAACTGATTATGCATCCCTTCGTATTGACGGAGTTATATCCACTCTAAGAAACAGAGAAATGAAGGATAAGGCAAAGGATCTTCAAGACAATTTCACACAAGATCCATCTCTCTATCATGCCACTATGAAAAATCCAACAGCTGATGTTAATGCTTTCTTTTCTGGAGTTGGTAATACTGGTGAAACAGACAATTGTGGTGCATTAATGGATGGAGATGATTCTTCCGGATTCATGGCTACTGATGCTGGTAACAGGGGTAAAAAGGCTAATGAAGGTACAAAGACAGGAAATATGAAGTTTGGTAACATTACATCCTCTTCTGCTGGTTACAAGTCCATGCCAATGAATATGAAATCAGCTGAGGGTAGGATGAATGTATATGCTGCCATGTGTGCTGCACATGAAGCTTTTGTTGCGGGGAGAATCACAGATCCAGCACTTATTGATGAAGATTACGACCAGATAGATCCAGATGATGTTGAAGAAATGGATCTGAAATGGCAATTGGCAATGATCACCAGGAGAGTGCAAAAGTTTATGAATAGAACAGGCAGACAGCTTACTGGAGGTACTCAGGGTTTTGACAAGTCAAAGGTGAAGTGCTATAACTGCGAAGGTTTTGGACATTTTGCCAGAGAGTGTCAACGGCCTAAGAAAGAGGCAAATGTTACCCCTACACGTCAAGATAGAGGTGGTAATCGTCCATTTAATCAAAATTCAACTAGAGCTCTTTTGTTGACTGATGATTCTACTGCAAATGTCAACGGCAATGACAAGGCTATAGTAGCTGTTCAACCTGACGGTTCTTATGTTTGGAATCTTCCACATGATGAGACCAATAACGCTTACTTGGCTGAAATTCTTGATGATATGGCTCAAATAGTTGATTCTCCTGATGACTTTTTGGACACCACAGTTTACCACAGTGAAGAGCATTTGAAGAAATGGATCTGAAATGGCAATTGGCAATGATCACCAGGAGAGTGCAAAAGTTTATGAATAGAACAGGCAGACAGCTTACTGGAGGTACTCAGGGTTTTGACAAGTCAAAGGTGAAGTGCTATAACTGCGAAGGTTTTGGACATTTTGCCAGAGAGTGTCAACGGCCTAAGAAAGAGGCAAATGTTACCCCTACACGTCAAGATAGAGGTGGTAATCGTCCATTTAATCAAAATTCAACTAGAGCTCTTTTGTTGACTGATGATTCTACTGCAAATGTCAACGGCAATGACAAGGCTATAGTAGCTGTTCAACCTGACGGTTCTTATGTTTGGAATCTTCCACATGATGAGACCAATAACGCTTACTTGGCTGAAATTCTTGATGATATGGCTCAAATAGTTGATTCTCCTGATGACTTTTTGGACACCACAGTTTACCACAGTGAAGAGCATTTGTATGAAAACACTGAAAGTTCGAAATTGGATACTGTTGCTGCTGGTGTATATGATACTGATTCCGAATCTGACAATGAGTTAGAAGATGTCAAGAATCTTGATGAGGTGAAAGCTGCTGAGGTTAAAGATGATTCTGCTACAGAAAAGGGTGAAAAGACAATTGAAGAGCAGATGCAAGAGTTTGAGATTCCGGCTGGCATGACTGTGGATGACTTTGTTGCTTACATGGCAGATTGCAAAGAGGCAGACCAACAGGTATCTTATTCTTTACATACTATTGTTCATGTTTGCAAAATTGTTAATCGAATGTTTGATGAAATTGAACAAAAGAATGAACTAATTAAGAAATTAGAATCTGCTGTCAATGCTGCTCATGATGAAAGAGATAAGTTAATTAAAAAGGGTCTAACTGTAAATGATAAAGAAAAATTTCTTCAAGGAAAAGATTAGATCTTTAGAGTCTGACATTAGAGCTATGAAAGATAAAGTCAATCAGTCTGTGGCCGTAGAAAGAGTAGGTAGTGAAGCTTACTCCTTGTTAGCTAAAAAGTGTGCTACCATTGAAAAGGAACTTGCTGATGCTAGGATAGAAATCTTGGAATTAAATGCTAAATCTGATTCTGCTAGACATGCTGAGCTTTTGATGCATATGACAAAGTTTGAGAATTCTTCCTCTAAGAGTCTTGACACTGCTAAGATCTCTTATAAAGATGTGCCTCCTCCTTTCAATAATAACTATACTCTGTTGAACCTAATATTCCTGAAATCCTACTTCAACCTAGTGTTATAGTTGGTAATCCAAAAGACTTAATTCCTGAGGCAAAGATGCCTGAGGGATCAAAAGAATCTAAAGGAGCTTCTTCTCAACCTAACAAGGAAGAGAAATTGAAAGGTGTTGTCTAAATCAGTCTACTTCTAATGGTCTGAAAGATAGTATTGTACACTTTACACTTCACAAGAGTAATAGGGTCTATACTGAGTTAGAATTCCCATTAGAATCTATTGACCCTAAGAGGATTGATAAAGTCTGGGATGTAGCTATTGAGGATATGAAGAAATTAAGTCAGTTGCGTCTCAATCCATTACCTAAGCAGTCTAGGATTAGAAAATCTGAAGATAACTTAGCCGTTAATGAAGAAGCAACTAAGGCTTTAAAGCACATCTTAATGCCTGCCCTTAAGAAATCTTCAAGTAAAGATAAACATGAGAAGGATGGTGCTAGAAAGTCTAGGATATCACCAACTAAACGAGACCCTGAAAAAGAAGATCAAAGAAAAACAAGTAAGTCAGTGGACACTAGTGCTAACAATGAATCTGTAGGTACCGATAAAAAGGTAAATACAAACAAAAAGTTCAAGGTCCTCTCCTACTTTGCTTGTCATGAAAAGGGTCATGTTTATAGTGTATGTCCAAATAGACCTCGAAGATCAGGTTCTCCTTCAAAGGTTTCCACCTCGGAAGGAAAAAGGGGGTTGGGTAATGATAAACAGGTTTATGTGGCTAAAGTTCAATCTTCTCCAAAACCGTTTACTATACCACAACGACGTGAATCTCCACTGAAAGGTTCATCAGGAAATGTTCATGAGAGTTCATATCGTTTTCAAACATCTCCACAACCTGCTCGTTCTCCTCCTAGAAATCAAAATTCATATTATGACCGAATTCATTCAAGTGTTCGACCTTCTTATGGCCCTCATTCTCCTAGAACTTCTCCGTTGAGAGTTCAGAAGTCTCCTCCGGTGAGACGACGAGACGAGAATCATGTCCAACCCACGGCTTCGAGCAATGGATATTGGACTGAACTGATTCTCAGGGATGAGAAGGGTCGACCCAAACCTAAGAAGGTTTGGGTCCCCCATGAAAACTAATTTTTCTCATTTTATGTGCAGGGAGTTCCTAGGAAACCAATTCATTTATGGTACCTTGACAGTGGATGCTCCAGGCACATGACAGGGGACAGGAAACTCTTGTCCAATTATACTGGTATAAATGGGTCGTACGTTAGTTTTGCTGGATCCAAGGGCGGCAACATCACAGGTCAAGGAGATGTCGTCAATGGACAACTTACTCTAGAAAGAGTAAATTATGTGGAACAACTTACTCATAATCTAATGAGTGTCTCACAGATCTGTGACAAGGGAAACAATGTTCATTTCACAGAAAAGGAGGCATTCATCTTGAAGCCGGGTTTCGTTATTCCACCGGAATGGATAATGCTCAGAGCTCCTAGGAAGAGAGACATCTATGGTTTAGTTTTAGGTGTTGATAATCCAACGGAGCCCCTCTGTTTGTTGAGCAAAGCAAATGAATCTGAATCTCTTCTCTGGCATCGTAGAATGGGACATATCAACTTTCGGAAGATGAATGAACTTGTTAGTCTTGGATTAGTTGAAGGTGTTCCAGTTAAGAAGTTTGGAATGGAAGATAAATGTGTACCGTGTTTGAAAGGAAAGCAACATAAGAATCCTCACAAACCAAAGGTGCACAATTCTATATCCAAACCATTCGAATTACTTCATATGGATCTCTTTGGTCCTGTGAACGTAAGAAGCATTGGAGGGATGTCCTACTGTTTTGTGATCACTGATGATTACTCAAGGTACTCATGGGTATTTTTCTTGAAGATAAAGGACGAGACCGCAAACCGGTTTATGGATTTTGTTAGACAAGTTGAGAATGTCCATGAAGTTAAAGTTAAGAGAATCAGGAGTGACAATGGCACTGAGTTCAAGAATAATACTTTTACTGTCTTCTGTTTGACCAAGGGTATTCAACATCAATTCAGTGCACCGCATGAGCCACAGCAGAATGGAGTAGCTGAGAGGAAAAACAGGACATTGATAGAAACAGCTAGGACGATGCTTGCTGATTCAGGGCTTCCTGTTACTTTCTGGGGGGAGGCAGTGAATACAGCTTGTCACATTTTAAATCGGGTTTTAACAGTTAAACGTTTAAGAAAACTTGTTATGAACTTTTGCACAACACAAAGCCCAATTTGCAAAATGTTGAGCCGTTTGGTGTACCTTGTACTTTTCTTAAAGTTCTTCCTCAGGGCAAATTTGATCCTAAATCTGAGGAGGGTTTCTTTTTAGGTTATATACCTAGTACACCAATTCGGCGTGTGTACAATCAGAAAACTGGCAAAGTTAATTTTGGTACAAATGTTGTAATTGTCAGTCATAAACCTGCTGTACACATTGGTCCTGCTAATGACTTCGATTATGATGGTGTTTTCACCTCTTTTCGTGGTCCTGTTTCTTTTACAGGTGTTCCGATTGTGGAGGATGTAGTTACTCTTCATGATCCCCTTGAAGGTGGGCCTGTTCCTGTTTCTTCTCCGGTTTCCTCACCATTCATTAAGCCTGCTACTAAATCTGGAGAATCAAGTGGGACCAAAGAAGCAGATTCTACCTTAGAGACTGCTCCTAAAGCTCCTATTGATCCTTTACATATACCTCTACCTGATACTCCCTTCTATGATACTGATGACACGGAAGGTGAAAATCAGGAGGAGCCTAAAACTCCAGAGCAACATGTGTAGACTAACTTGGGAAATGATCTTACAGTCGATACGGTTCCTCAAATAAGAGTCAACAAGGATCATCCAGTAGAGCAAATCATTGGTGATGCTTCTGCCTCTATTCGCACGAGAAATCAGAATAGGAAAAATTTGTCAAGTATGTTTGCTGAAATTAAGGATACTGGGCAATTACTTGGTACTTGTACTTTTGCTTCATCTCTCAGGTTGAGCCTAAAAATGTTGGAATGGCTCTTAAAGATCCGTCATGGGTTGAGGCGATGCAAGAAGAATTGGCTCAGTTTAGGAAGCTTGATGTTTGGAAGTTAGTTGACTTACCTCCGGGTGAATCTCCTTTATCAACGCGATGGGTTTTTCGTTGTAAAAAGGATGACAAAGGTGTAGTTACTCGCAATAAGGCTCGGTTGGTGGTTAGAGGTTTTGAGCAACAAGAAGGCTTCGATTACGATGAGACATTTGCACCAGTAGCTAGACTTGAAGCTATTCGATTATTTCTGGCATATGCTAGTTATAAAGGTATAAAGGTGTATCAACTTGATGTAAAAAGTGCCTTTTTGTATGGGGAAATACGAGAAGAAGTGTATGTAGATCAACCTCACGGGTTTGAGGATCCAGATTTCCCTAATAGAGTATATCGTCTTGATAAGGCTCTATATGGTTTACATCAGGCTCCTCGATTATGGTATGAAAAACTGTCTACTCATCTGCATGAAAATGGTTTTACTAGAGGTTCTATTGACAGCACGTTGTTTATCAAATGGAAAGGGATGGACTACTTGCTTGTACAGGTTTACGTCGATGATATTATTTTTGGTTCATCTGATAAAAATATGTGCTTTTTTTTTTTTTTTTTTTTTTTATACAGGTTTACGTCGATGATATTATTTTTGGTTCATCTGATAAGAATATGTGCAAGGAATTTGAGCAAAGCATGAAGGCTAAGTTCGAAATGAGTGCTATGGGGGAATTAACTTTCTTCCTTGGACTACAGGTGGATCAACTGAAGGATGGGTTCTTTATTCATCAGACCAAGTATGTTCAAGATCTTCTTACTAGGTTTCGAATGACCGATGCTAAAGATGCTATTACTTCCATTCAGACTAATCATGGGCTATGTCCTGATAAGACTAATGATCCAGACGTCGATGCAACTCAATATCGGGCTATCATTGGTTCCTTGATGTATCTGACGGCTTCATGTCCAGACATTACCTTTGCTGTTTGTATGTGTGCTAGATATCAGGCTAATCCGAAAGAGTCACATTTGAAATCTGCGAAAAGGATTCTTCGTTATGTGAAGGCCAAGCCTCGACTAGGGCTTTGGTATCCCATGCATGGTTCCTTTGAATTCAAAGCTTATACTGATTCGGATTATGGTGGCTGTAGTTCGGATAGGAAATCAACGTCAGGTGGATGTCAGCTTTTAGGGGGGAGAATTATATCGTGGCAGTGCAAGAAGCAGACATCTGTTGCACAGTCTACCTGTGAAGCAGAGTACATAGCTGCTGGTCAATGCTGTTCTCAGGTACTTTGGATACAGCAACAATTGCGCGAATATGGTATGGATATCTCAGACTCTCCTATTTGTATTGATAATAAGTTTGCCATAGATATTACTAAGAATCCGAAAAACTTTAAAGTCACCAAGCACATAGATATAAAGCATCATTTTTTACGTGACTGTTTTGAGAAAAAGCTTATTCACTTAGAAAAGGTTATTACTGATGATAACCTTGCAGATCTATACACAAAAGCTTTTGATAGACCTCGTCATGAGTTGTTATATCAACTCAATGGTATGAAGAATGCCGAGTAGTTTCTCTCAAAGAACTTAAATTTTCTTTTCGAGTCTTAGTAGTTTAAGTCGTATATAGATAGTGTCATAAAAAAAAAAAAGGTTACTGCACTACATGATTAGACGTGACGATACTTTAGCTTTTAAGCCTACTTAATTGTACTTTAAAAATGCTCAGTTCAGTGATACCATTTTATGATGTATCGATAGGCACAAAGTACCAAGGTTTCCTTTTAATCTGAACTTAAATGTATACAATGTTCTTATGGGAAACGTATTCAGATATATGGCTGAGAATGCTTGTTCTTAAATAGACAAGTCCTTTAAATCTTATGAAAGATCTTGCATTATAATTATGTATATTTGGTCTTTATATAGAAGGTCTCGGGTACATATATGTGTATGTATTGCTTTTTCGGATGTATATTTGTGACAAGATACTCAAATATCAAATAAATCTGTTGAAAATATGAAGCTAATGTGGCCTTTGAGATTCGAACAAGTAAGTCCTTGGGGTGTCTTTGTATACCTAGCCTACCTAAAGTTTCCAACTTGGGATAGGTTGTCAAAAAGTTCGCTACACGGGTCTCATAGAAAGTCACGGGTTTTCATAAGTGCTTTAAAATAAAATTAATGTCACAAATATGCAAGTACTTGGCATTATGCAATGTTAAGTATATTTCCATACGTGAGTCAAGTTAAGTCGCTTTGCGTGTGAGGAATCACCGACCTGTCACCGCTGACTTGATTCTTAAAGACTTTCTCACTATACTCACCAAATGTCTTAATCTTAGTGCTTGTTTCGATTGTGAGAGTGTATCTGAATATGGGGCACATAAGTTCGCAAACTAAAAGTGGCATGAGTAACTTACTAGGTTACATGGTGACTGTCCTTGGCTCAAGTAATACGAAAGTGCCACAAACAAAAAAGGAGACTGGAAGTACCGAGTGTTTAAGAGGACAAACATATTGGTAATCGTTTTTGGATCACTGTTCATAACTAATAATAAGAGAATTATTTCTCGCTAGTAGGCTTATGTAAATGCTAATCTGATCTGATCAGCAGTACCCAAGTTATATGTGAATAATGAATAAATTAAGTTAACTAGTGTTTAGATTAGTTTAGTGTTTTGTAATTTTTATTCTAATTTATTTTTCATTTTATTGAGTCAAAATAGTATTTTCATAAGTTCTTATTGCACGAGAGATTCTACTTAAATTCTGTTGAGTATATGTTTTGCTGAATTCATTTATTTGAATTCTTGATGAGGTTATGTGATTTGTACAAAAGAAGATTTTCTGATATGGACATTAATTTGTTTAAGTTTAGAAAATGATCTTTTAAGTGTTATGTGAAAAGTCAAAGTTATTTGAAATTTCACAAGGTTAAGTTGTTTCAAGTTACGAATTTAATTAATAACTTGGTGACATTTTAGGGTTTGACAATGGAATGACCTCCCTTGATCTTTTGTTAGATTCTTGAGTATTTCGTAATTGTTAACCCTAATTTTGTGTGTTTTAGCTTGAATTTTCTGCATTATCATGCCTTTGCTCTTGATGCGTTAATGAGTTTTTGGTAAGTGTGCAGTGTTCAGGTTAAGAAGATAAAGTTGGAGTGCTGATTTTTGTTGCAATACAGTGTTATTCATACTGATGATATCATGGAGATTGTAGTGTTAAGTGACAATATTGTGATGCAGATATGAGCACGTGAAGGAAGAATATATGAACTTGTCTTTGGAGTATTTATTTACTTTACATTTCATGTATTTAGTGAAAATAATCAGATTTGCTACTTTGATTTTCGTACCTTGACTTATGACATGATTTCGGAAACTTTACTAAGTTCTTCATTGGATTTTTGGGCTATTCATTGTTGTTAGTTTTGTAGACGGCATCTAATATGGGACTTAAGTGTTTCAAGATGGTTTGCCATCAAGCATCTCAATGATTAGAGAAATGTTCTCCGTATCATGGTCATGGTTGGTAACGCTGTTAATATGTTCATTGATTATTTTCAGTTTTGTTGATGGTTGATTTTAGACCTTGGGGTTTTGTTTTTATTCAAGATTATAATGTTTGTCGAATACTTACATTATGATGATGATTTTAGATGATGGTACTTCTTGGTACAAGGCATGAACAAGTTGTTTTTAACGAGTTGTTGCTATGTACAGGATTAGGTCAAAGGGTCGCATCGTGGAAAGTTTCGTGATGAAGAATCTTGAAAAATTTTCTAAGTACAATATTGTTCTTACGAAGATAGTCTTAACTTCGTTTGGAATTGTTCTTCAGAAAATTGAACTTATTTTCGTCACATCTAATTTCGTTTTATTTGGTTTAACGAAAATAACCTCTATCTTCGTTCGAGTTGATTTTACGAAGGTTAACTTCGTTCTACCTTATTTTCGACCGACCTTCTAACCGACCCGTTTTGACCCATCTTTTAACCATCTATATAAATATCAACTTAATTCGTTCTATCTTTTACATTGCCTTTATTCTTAAAGAAAAACGAATTTAAGCTGAATAAACCCCTATATTTTCATCAATTAAATCACTTGATTTCATTTGATTCTCTACTTGTTGTCTCGATTATTGTTGAAATAAGTGATTCAGGTATATTATTGAGCATCGTCATTCACAAATCCCTAATTCTCGATTCTTGTTTTTGCCCAATTTTTACATGAACTCAATCAGTTTTACACATATTTTAGGTTTAGGGTTTAATTTCGTTTTTGATTTTAATCCATTGGATCTTTAATTCGTCTGTAAAATCGAAGTGGGTTATGCTTCATTTAATTGATACAAATGTTTTGTAACTTATTTCGGGCAAATCAAGTGTTAATCAATTTTATTAAAATCAAATATTTGATTTTGGAACCAACAGGCTGTTCAGAATGTCTACGAACTTATTGTTTGTTTATTCTACGAACTTATTGTTCGTTTATTGTCTACGAACTTAGGTTCTCAAACTAAGCTTACGAACTTAGTCTCTCCTTTAACCTAACGAATTTAGGAGTTCTTGTGACAAACGAACTTAGTTATGCTTCAAAGCTATCTTCGTTTATTGTTACCCAACGAACTTAACACCTATCTTCGTTTAGTGTTATCCAACGAACTTAAACCTATTTTCGTACAGTCTTAACTAACGAACTTAAAGAGTAATTTCGTACATTTTAACTTTATGAAATTATTGATTAAGTTCATTTAAGCCTGCAATTCATTTAGTGTGCTAATCTTATAATTGTTTATATTTTATGATTTGTTTTGCAGAAATGGCTCTTGCTCCGCGTCAGTTCATTAAGAAGCACAATCTTGCCTTAAATCTTGATCCAGATCAGCATAATTGTGAACGTTATCATGAGATGTTTGATTTTATTGCTCGTTCTAGGCTTTCTTTTGCATTCTGTGATTCACCTAGACTGATTAGGCAGTATATTGATGCCTTCTGGAGGACTGCTCATCAGGTCATGGTTAATGGTCGTAGTTTTGTTCATGCAACTGTCGAAGGAATCACATTTGATTTCAATGCTGTGATGCTTCGTGATATTCTACAATTAGGTGAAGAACCAGACGAAGCAGTAGAATTGACTTATGACTTTGACCTTATTCGTAGATGTTTTCAAAGAATGGGATATGTTGGTCAAATAAAGCTTCCTTTTGACAAAAGTGGATTTCAAGGACGTTGGAGATATCTTGCTTATGTTTTGTTAGTAAGTCTGAGCAATCGTAAGGCTGGATTTGATCAGCTTTCTGCTCAGATTTCTTCGCAGATGGTTGCCTTGGTTTATAATCGACCTTATCCTTTTTCAACTTACTTCTATCAAGAGTTTATTGGTCAAATCAATGCCAAAGCGAAAAATAGGTTTCTCTTATATCCTCGCTTTGTTATGGCAATCGTTAGACATTTTTGTCCGAATTTGGTATTTGATCAAGGTCCTCGCTATGCACCACATGCTTGGCCTCTACGTTTATTTGCTGATTTAGAAGCCAACACTCGTAATGTGGCTGGTCTTAATGATCCACCGCTTTTTGGACATTTGATTAATCCAAATTATCGATCACGTTTTGAGGATGATATGTTAGTGGATGATGATGACGATTCTGATCATGATGATGAAGAGAGTTCTGATGGTGATTCTGATTCTGATGACTCTGATCATGGGAATGATGGTGGTGATGATGTAGTTGTAACAGACACTGATGACTATGATAGTGTCGCTGCTGATTCTAGTAATGAGCATCGAACTAAGATGGCTCATGATGTCCCTGCTGCTTCAGGAAGTGATCATTCATATCACTTTTCTCGAGAAGATGTACCTGGTGCTTTACGCCGAGAGCGTCGGAGTAAGGCATGTCATTCTTCTCCTGTTCCTTCTGATACGGCTCAATCCGTTCATGATGAACATGAAGATGGTGCTGAACAAGAAGCTGTACTTCATTATCAAGAAGCCGTGGAACATAGAGATATGGCACCCAGTCCAATTCATGAAGATACAAGTAATGTTGGATCTAAGAGGACACTGGATGCTCCTCTTACTTATCGCAGAGCTAAGCGTGCACGAATTTCTGAGGCTACTTCAGTATCTACAGCTGCTGCTGCTATTCCTGCTGTCTCTACAGCACCGGTTGCTTCTGTTGCCGGTAGTGTAACGTTGCGTCACTGTTGCCTCCTGCCTTACCAATATTGCCCAGATTGCCTACTTTTCCTCCTCTTCCTTCAGATTACTCACTAGTTAGGCGTATCGATGTTCTTCAGGCTCGTGTTGATACATTAGAGTCTGATCTTACGAATGTTCGAGGTACTTTGACCTTTTTAATAAACTGGGTCAAGAATCAAGGGGGAGATGTTCCTGAAGAAGTTTGCAGATTATCAGCAGTTCAGCCAAGACGTCAAAAATGATGATGATGATGCTGATAATGCTGGTAATAGGAGTGATTCTCGCCCAGTTTCTGACAAAGGAAAAGGTGTTGAGACTCAGGGGGAGACAGGAAGAGATACTGCCCAGACTGGTACTTCTGGTGCGGGTGGATCAAGTGCTCCTCGTGATGCTGAAGTTATTGAAGCACTTGACTCAGGTAATTCTTCGAAATCGGTTGATTATTTAAGTGATGATCAGGTTGAAGCTGAAACTGAACGATTAAAACGTGAAGTTAAGGCAAAATTTGGACATGACTGTAATACCGAAGAAAATGCTTTTCATTCTGTATTTGATAACTTATTAGATAAACAGCAAGAAGCAGAAACTGAAAGAGAAAAAGAATTACTGATTCAAAGGCAAACAGCCTTGGAATCTGATTCTGATTCAACTTATGATTATGATAAAGATTAGATAAAGTGTATATTAGGTTGCATGTAATAAGTTTACGACATGTAAATGTAATCTATCTTATTTCAATGCAATTATATTTTATCTTTATTATTATTATCATGATTATTCATTGTATTTTGGTGTTTATTTTGTGTAATCTTAATAGATGATACAGATGATGCAGAATTGTTTTTTGATGGTGATGAACTTGAGGAGGGTGAGTTTGTTCCTGAACCAGATTTAAACATATTCAAGAAACCTTATGGGTTTGATGATGTTTGGGACTCAACTCCTGAAGATCCATCTTTGGAAGAAAGAAAAGAGTTGGAGATAAAGAGAAAAGAAGTTAAGGAAAGAATGCTTCAAGCTTCAATTAGTAGCTCAGCTAAAGTTTTAAACTTTGTGGTATATGCTAAGATTGATGATGCATTGATTCCTTTCCACTGGGAAATTAACTTGACAAGACCGTTTGATCCAAATGATTATCCAGTTCCTCTCAGAGAAGATGATCCACTACATGAGATTGATCAACTTGTGCCTGGACAAAGAATAAATGAATATATAGTCACATGGGATACTATGAAACCCATCATGTATTGGACTCACATCTCAGATAAAGATGCTGCAAAATATAAGACAATAATCTGGAGTTGGTTTTATGATGAAGAATTGAAGCTGTTCATTCTTAAAAGACCAGAAGGTTGTCAATATTTAGCATGGCGTGAGAGACACTTCAGAAGTTTGTGTGAAGAAGATTTACATGAACTATGAAATAACTGGATTATCAATCCAAGTGGTTATGGTCTTGCTGATGTGGTTAGTAAGAATCTTCATGAAGATTTCAAGTTGAGATTGAATATGAAAGATTCAGAGAAACCAAAGTTTCATATTGAACCAAGACGAAAGAAGAAGGTGGTTAAGCCAGATAAAAGTGTTGAGTATGTTCAACATGATGTCAAATGTATGATCAAAGTCCCTGCCAAGAAGTGGGCACAAGATGTCTTGGATAAGATGGACAATTGGGAGATTGATCGGAATTCTGGTGAAGCCAAGATGTATGCAGACTCGAAGAAGAAGATGTTGTTGAGAAGGATGTATGATCCATTGCAGTTGGTTAACTTCTCAAGAAATGATCAGAGGAAATTATACGATACTGAATGTTCATTTTTACCATTTTGGAGGAATGAAGAAGGTCGATATCGTAAGATTCTCCAAGTCTGCTTACATGAAAATATCCATGCAAATAGCAAACGATTGTTATTTGATGGATGATGAAGTTTTTTTGAAGACTGAAGAAATCGAAGATGCTGCTGTCAAGGGGGAGTTTGTTGATGCATGTTGATGTGACAACAGCAACTTAGATTTGATTAGTCTTTTAGATTAAGACATTATGTTATTTTATGTCTTATTTATATATGTGTAATTGATAGATTATGGACTTCATGTTTTGGTAATGATCGATTACATATTTTGGTGTTATATATATGTTTATGTATGATGTTTGTTATGTGTATTATACAAGTACAAACATAATATATGTTAGGTTCTTTGTACATGGAGTACTTGGAAAATAACTAGGCATAGATGTTGATGGTAATTAGTACTAACGAAGATAATCTTCGTTAGGAACTAACGAAGATAATCTTCGTTATATGGGCTGGGCTGCTAAGTTCGTAAGAACAAAGCCCAGCAGGCCCAATATCGATAAGAAACATATATAAACGAATGGAAACCCTAAATTGAGGATCCCCGTTCAGTTTACACACACCTAAGGCGACTAAGTTCGTTTCTAGCATATAGAAAACGAAGATAGACCACATACGGCTGATTATATACATATAATTAGCAATATATTCGATAACTAATCAAACTAGTTATCTCGTGAGGATTCCGCACTCACGACATAACAATAGACGATCTCGAGAGCGATCTGCAGCTATCGAGGGACTCACAACGTTTCTGGACAGTTTCTTCAGTGAGGCTCCAGTAGTCGCGTCTGGAGCGAGTCCACTAAATCTGGACCTAACAATTCTTCCTAGTTTTGATTCGATACAAAAACATAACTGAGAGTGGTTATAGGATCTAAGTGTAGGGTCCCACGGATGGCGCCAAATGTTTGTGCACCGAACCGAGGTTAGGATAAATACGGGATGATGAGTGTTTTAGGGCTGTTCGTTGGCGGTTCCCCGAAGATAGAGTTTTAACCTCTTTACGCCAATCGAGCCGGTATGCGATCTAAATGTGATCGAGTATGGAATTGCCTCCCTTTAGAAGGTCTTACGATCCTCCTTTTATAGGAGAGAATATTCTTGGAGAATAAGTAGGCCTCTTTAGGGTTTCCTAAGTCTTAGGCCAGGGATATTATTTCCCTATTTATCAGTTGGAAATGATAAGAACAAATCCCGATTTTGTAGGGAACAATTTTATCCCTTTTTAACTTCTGCGGAAGCCTTCGTTACGGACAGACCTTCGTGTCGCAACGTATTACTGTTTCCTTGTGTGGCAGGTTCTGCGTACCGCTGGGAGGGTATATCATCAGCTACCCTTCGCAAATATTATAAATAAGTACGTACAAATAAATTTTAAATGTTCAAGGGGACGCCCAGAGAACAAATCAAGACAACGTCATAAGGCGACTGCCATAAGACAATCACGTCATAAGGCGACTGCCATAAGACAATCACGTCATAAGACGACTGCCATGAGACAACCACATCATAAGGCAACTGTCATAAGACATTATCATAGATAAAGCCTTAGAGACAAAAAGTCAATAGGGCAAATCTTGTGCAATTTAAAGCATTGTGGAATAGTCTTACAAAGGCAAAAGCCAATAGATAGCCTGATCAGCATCTTTAAAAGGCAAACGCCAATACATAATCCCAAAATTCAAGAAGAAGGTTACTCATTGGAGATACCAAGGAAGACACAACTCAAGACACGAACCTCCAGAGATACATATAAGGGAGACACATAACCCACAACAGAATCCGATTTGAAGTAACCAATTATTACGAATGAGCGCCTCTTAAATCTTAGCCGATCCAAATCGACAGCTCTTAGAAACTTTGTAAAAAGTTTTTAAGAAAAATTCGTAATGGCTATATGCGAAGCTGTCGAGGTGTGAAAAGCAAAAGATAGAGAGCCATTTGAACAAAAGTACAAGACCATGCTGAAACTTTCTAGCACGACATTTATTACGAAGCAGTTGCAGAGAGAATAGAGCATGTTAATCGAAGGAATATTTTTAAAACCTCCCTGAAGGCTGAATGACCAGCATCAAAGACTTCAACAAACAAAGACGATTTCAGTTCAGCCCTTACACATCAACACATTGAAGAATCTGAGGGGCCCAAGTCTGTCTTCACATCCTACACCAACAAAACAAGGCCCTCCAAGCACTAAGAGACTCCCGAAACAACCTACGATGGTCAGATTACACAGTCTACACATGGCGAAAATAACAAGAAATATGCACAAACAGTTTCATTGTGCATTAAAAGATAACGGTGGAGTAAAATTCAAACAAATTTTGGACGACGATTCAACATTGATATGTTGCCTAAACAAATTTTCTGCGAAGGAGAACGCAGTTATAAGAAGACCATTAAGAGCAATACTACCTTCAGCAACAAGTAGAGCTCCTCAGCCAGAAATACGGAGCTCCTCAGCCAGAAATACGGAGCTCCTCAGCAGAAATAACGGAGCTCCTCAGCAGAAATAACGGAGCTCCTCAGCCAGAAATACGGAGCTCCTCAGCAGAAATAACGGAGCTCCTCAGCCAGAAATACGGAGCTCCTCAGCAGAAATAACGGAGCTCCTCAGCCAGAAATACGGAGCTCCTCAGTCAGAATAACGGAGCTCCTCAGCCAGAAATACGGAGCTCCTCAGCCAGAAATAACGGAGCTCCTCAGCCAGAAATACGGAGCTCCTCAGCCAGAAATACGGAGCTCCTCAGCCAGAAATACGGAGCTCCTCAGCCAGAAATACGGAGCTCCTCAGCCAGAAATACGGAGCTCCTCAGCCAGAAATACGGAGCTCCTCAGCCAGAAATACGGAGCTCCTCAGCCAGAAATACGGAGCTCCTCAGCCAGAAATACGGAGCTCCTCAGCCAGAAATACGGAGCTCCTCAGCCAGAAATACGGAGCTCCTCAGCCAGAAATACGGAGCTCCTCAGTCAGAAATAACGGAGCTCCTCAGCCAGAAATACGGAGCTCCTCAGCCAGAAATACGGAGCTCCTCAGCCAGAAATACGGAGCTCCTCAGCCAGAAATACGGAGCTCCTCAGCCAGAAATACGGAGCTCCTCAGCCAGAAATACGGAGCTCCTCAGCCAGAAATACGGAGCTCCTCAGCCAGAAATAACGGAGCTCCTCAGCCAGAAATACGGAGCTCCTCAGCCAGAAATACGGAGCTCCTCAGTCAGAAATAACGGAGCTCCTCAGCCAGAAATACGGAGCTCCTCAGCCAGAAATACGGAGCTCCTCAGCCAGAAATACGGAGCTCCTCAGCCAGAAATAACGGAGCTCCTCAGCCAGAAATACGGAGCTCCTCAGCCAGAAATACGGAGCTCCTCAGCCAGAAATACGGAGCTCCTCAGCCAGAAATACGGAGCTCCTCAGCCAGAAATACGGAGCTCCTCAGCCAGAAATAACGGAGCTCCTCAGCCAGAAATACGGAGCTCCTCAGCCAGAAATACGGAGCTCCTCAGCCAGAAATACGGAGCTCCTCAGCCAGAAATACGGAGCTCCTCAGCCAGAAATACGGAGCTCCTCAGCCAGAAATACGGAGCTCCTCAGCCAGAAATAACGGAGCTCCTCAGCCAGAAATACGGAGCTCCTCAGCCAGAAATACGGAGCTCCTCAGCCAGAAATACGGAGCTCCTCAGCCAGAAATACGGAGCTCCTCAGCAGAAATAACGGAGCTCCTCAGCCAGAAATACGGAGCTCCTCAGCCAGAAATAACGGAGCTCCTCAGCCAGAAATACGGAGCTCCTCAGCCAGAAATACGGAGCTCCTCAGCCAGAAATACGGAGCTCCTCAGCCAGAAATAACGGAGCTCCTCAGCCAGAAATACGGAGCTCCTCAGCCAGAAATACGGAGCTCCTCAGCCAGAAATACGGAGCTCCTCAGCCAGAAATACGGAGCTCCTCAGCCAGAAATACGGAGCTCCTCAGCCAGAAATACGGAGCTCCTCAGCCAGAAATACGGAGCTCCTCAGCCAGAAATACGGAGCTCCTCAGCCAGAAATAACGGAGCTCCTCAGCCAGAAATACGGAGCTCCTCAGCCAGAAATACGGAGCTCCTCAGCCAGAAATACGGAGCTCCTCAGTCAGAAATAACGGAGCTCCTCAGCCAGAAATACGGAGCTCCTCAGCCAGAAATACGGAGCTCCTCAGCCAGAAATACGGAGCTCCTCAGCCAGAAATACGGAGCTCCTCAGCCAGAAATACGGAGCTCCTCAGCCAGAAATACGGAGCTCCTCAGCCAGAAATACGGAGCTCCTCAGCCAGAAATACGGAGCTCCTCAGCCAGAAATACGGAGCTCCTCAGCCAGAAATACGGAGCTCCTCAGCCAGAAATACGGAGCTCCTCAGCCAGAAATACGGAGCTCCTCAGCCAGAAATACGGAGCTCCTCAGCCAGAAATACGGAGCTCCTCAGCCAGAAATACGGAGCTCCTCAGCCAGAAATACGGAGCTCCTCAGCCAGAAATAACGGAGCTCCTCAGCCAGAAATACGGAGCTCCTCAGCCAGAAATACGGAGCTCCTCAGCCAGAAATACGGAGCTCCTCAGTCAGAAATAACGGAGCTCCTCAGCCAGAAATACGGAGCTCCTCAGCCAGAAATACGGAGCTCCTCAGCCAGAAATACGGAGCTCCTCAGCCAGAAATACGGAGCTCCTCAGTCAGAAATACGGAGCTCCTCAGCCAGAAATACGGAGCTCCTCAGCCAGAAATACGGAGCTCCTCAGCCAGAAATACGGAGCTCCTCAGTCAGAAATAACGGAGCTCCTCAGCCAGAAATACGGAGCTCCTCAGCCAGAAATAACGGAGCTCCTCAGCCAGAAATACGGAGCTCCTCAGCCAGAAATACGGAGCTCCTCAGCCAGAAATACGGAGCTCCTCAGCCAGAAATAACGGAGCTCCTCAGCCAGAAATACGGAGCTCCTCAGCCAGAAATACGGAGCTCCTCAGCCAGAAATACGGAGCTCCTCAGCCAGAAATACGGAGCTCCTCAGTCAGAAATAACGGAGCTCCTCAGCCAGAAATACGGAGCTCCTCAGCCAGAAATACGGAGCTCCTCAGCCAGAAATACGGAGCTCCTCAGCCAGAAATACGGAGCTCCTCAGTCAGAAATACGGAGCTCCTCAGCCAGAAATACGGAGCTCCTCAGCCAGAAATACGGAGCTCCTCAGCCAGAAATACGGAGCTCCTCAGTCAGAAATAACGGAGCTCCTCAGCCAGAAATACGGAGCTCCTCAGCCAGAAATAACGGAGCTCCTCAGCCAGAAATACGGAGCTCCTCAGCCAGAAATACGGAGCTCCTCAGCCAGAAATACGGAGCTCCTCAGCCAGAAATAACGGAGCTCCTCAGCCAGAAATACGGAGCTCCTCAGCCAGAAATAACGGAGCTCCTCAGCCAGAAATACGGAGCTCCTCAGCCAGAAATACGGAGCTCCTCAGCCAGAAATACGGAGCTCCTCAGCCAGAAATACGGAGCTCCTCAGCCAGAAATACGGAGCTCCTCAGCCAGAAATACGGAGCTCCTCAGCCAGAAATACGGAGCTCCTCAGCAGAAATAACGGAGCTCCTCAGCCAGAAATACGGAGCTCCTCAGCCAGAAATACGGAGCTCCTCAGCCAGAAATACGGAGCTCCTCAGCCAGAAATACGGAGCTCCTCAGCCAGAAATACGGAGCTCCTCAGCCAGAAATACGGAGCTCCTCAGCCAGAAATACGGAGCTCCTCAGCCAGAAATACGGAGCTCCTCAGCCAGAAATACGGAGCTCCTCAGCAGAAATAACGGAGCTCCTCAGCCAGAAATACGGAGCTCCTCAGCCAGAAATACGGAGCTCCTCAGCCAGAAATACGGAGCTCCTCAGCCAGAAATACGGAGCTCCTCAGTCAGAAATAACGGAGCTCCTCAGCCAGAAATACGGAGCTCCTCAGCCAGAAATAACGGAGCTCCTCAGCCAGAAATACAGAGCTCCTCAGTTAGAAATACGGAGCTCCTCAGTCAGAATAACGGAGCTCACCTCAGTCAGAATAACGGAGCTCACCTCCGTCAGAATAACGGAGCTCACCTCCGTCAGGATAACGGAGTTCATCCGTCAGAACGGAGCTCCGCCAAATATGGAGGAAATCTCTTATTTCTTCCTCCTAAAGAAAAGGTATTTGTTCATATCCCTTTACTATTAAAATATATTAAATTATATGGCATGTAAATCCCCTAAACATGTCATACGTATCTTTACCCCTAAAAGCCCTAGCTTTTCCTCCAAGATTTTACCCTCTATATAAAGAGGAGATACCATACGGCATATCATTATATACAACCCTAACAACAACACCTCCAATACAATGGCGTAAAGCGGCTCCGTAGCCCTCTGACCGGAAGGGAATCTCCAATAAATTTTCCAAAACCCCTCCTTGTTCCTGATCGAAGTTCCATGCGATCCTTGGATCAAACATAATCTATATCTGATCTTCTAGATACGTTTCTTCAGAGCTGGGTATTATTACCTTAGGAGCTCCGGAAAGATAATGTTAAACGGAGGTTGAGCTCCGTTCCGAGTATATATAAATAAGTGATTTTTACCTGTACGAAGATGCCTTCGTATCTGCTTCGGTACGGAGGTAAAGCTCCGTATAGGGTATATCATCAGCCATTCTCCCTGATTCCTCCAGTTTTAGTAGCACCTGTTTAATTGGTTTGTCCGTTAGGACACCTATGTTGTGAGCTTGAAAATACCTTCGTAGTCTTCTGGCGGTGTGAACTAATGCCAAGACTAGTTTTTCGAGCTCCGGGTACCGTGTTTCTGCTCCATGCAGTATTTTGCTGACGAAGTAGATCGGTATTTACTTTTTATCTCTTTCTGCTAACAATATAGAGCTCACGCATTCTGCGGATATAGTGTTTCTTCTGCTATATGGGATGTCAAAGTTGGTAGCTCCGCGATATATTTCTTCATTTGTTCAAAAGCTTCGTTGGCTTCGACAGTCCATTTGAAGGTTTTCTTGTCGATGCATCCTCTAAGCGTTTTCAAAAATAGGAGCTGCTTCTCTACTCCTCTAGATAAAAATCTACTAAGCGCTGCCAACTTTCCATTCAAACTCTGCACTTCCTTTATGGAGGTTGGTGGGAGCATCTGTGAGAGTTTGTTTACTTTTGACGGATTTGCTTGTATCCCCTTCTTTGTTATGTAGTACCCGAGGAACTTTCCTTCTTCTACTCCGAATAAGCACTTTATCGGGTTTAACTTCATGTTGATGCTTCTTAGCGTGTTAATGGTTTCCTGTATGTCCAGTAACAGTTCATCCTCGCTCCTACTCTTGATGACCATGTCGTTGACATAGGCTTCCAGGTTCCTTCCTAGCTGGTGTTGGAAAGCCTTATCGACCAATCATTGATATGTAGCACCTGCATTTTCCAGACTATTTGATCAAATAATCGCACTATGACTCAATCGGAGGTGTGAGTGGGTTTGAGGGTGTTTTGTTGGCGATTCCCTTCCGGTCAGAGGGTCGAAGACCACTTTACGCCTATTCTTTGTTGATCCTAAGTCTTTCGTGCGACTTAGGGTTTATGGGATAGTTTAGGGTTTTGTGGATGAATTCAGAGGTCGAATGTGAGTTATGTATTTAGAGAGAATTGTATTTATATTCTGCCGTATGGCTTCCTCCTCTATTTATATAGAGGGTAAAGTCTTGGGGAGGAAGGTAAGAGAATTAGGGTAAATCTCTTCCTCTTTTGAGAATATCTTATTTCCTTCTTGAGAAGTGTTAGTGCATGTTTTGTGTCCGTCGCAATGCAATTATGTGAATTAATTAGATGGTCACCAAGTTAATGTGAATTTAAATTAAAGATTATGTTATATTATGTTTAGACTTTACATAAGTTCACAGAATGTAGTGCTGGTGTAAATTCGGTGTACTCACCAATTTAGTCACACAGAATTTGAGTTGTACCGAATTTATGTCCACGCAAAGTTGTTTAATTCGGTGTTTATAAGATTTAGGTGGCACCGAATTTATGTTCACACAGAATTTACTTATGACTTAGGTGGCACCGAATTTAATTAGTCCACACAGAATTTAGTCACAAAGAATTTGATACCGAATTTATGTTCACACAGAATTTACTTATGACTTAGGTGGCACCGAATTTAATAGTCCACACAGAATTTAGTTATGACTTTGGTGGCACCGAATTTAATAGTCCACACAGAATTTACTTATGACTTAGGTGGACCGAATTTAAGTTGAGCCCAGTGGACTCGTTCGTTAGCCCATATTATGTACCGAATTTAGTTCATAACTATATATACCATAACCCTAAACAAATGCAAGGAGTTTTTTCGGTGAGAGAGTTTTGGTAGTAGACGGCTATTCAGAGAGTTTATTCATTGTGTGTGTTCAATTGTTTTCAATAGCCTAGAAACAAAGTGCATCTTGCAGATTGTTTGAAGGCTTGTCGTTTGCATTATTGCGTATTGATAATATTGATTAAACAAATATAATCAAAGTTATCTTGAGAGGATTCCGCACTCTCAACATAACCATACAATCTCGTTAACGATCTATACGTTACCGGGACTTTCAATTGGTATCAGAGCCACCGGGGGCGAGATTGTTTGATTGTATTTTGCTGTTTTTCATAGATTTGGTTGTTTCGATCACAATTAAAAGTTGTTTCTTTTTGTGTTTCGGCCGTCGACATTGTTTGGGTTATTTCCACAGAGATTACTTGACCGAATTTATTTGAAGAGTTTAATTTGTACCGAATTTGTTTCTGCACAGAACTTATAAGGACCGAAGTTAATATTTAGTTTGAAGAATTTGGTTTGGACCGAATTTACTTATTTGGTGAATTTATCTTACACCGAGTTTATTCCACTGAATTTAGTCCACAAAAGTTATTCAAACCGAATTTAGTTGAGTAAATATAGAATTTATTTTCCAGAGAAGTTATTTGGAGAATTTATTTCACAGAACTTGTTGGGTAGAATTTATTTTCAGAGAAGTTATTTTTAAGAATTTATTTCACAGAACTTAATCCATATAATTTAATCACTAAGAATCTATTTCTCTTAGAATTCTTTGAGATGGCTGCTAGTAACAATACTCTTAATACTGCACTTATCAACCAACTTGTCATGCACGACCATGAAGTCGGTCGTGGCAACTCTCCACCAAAGTTGTTCCGTATGGAAAATTACTGGATGTGGAAAAGACGATTTGAAGATTACATTCGTCTGACTGATATAGATATGTGGTTGATGGTAACTCAAGGATATGATTGGCCAACTTTTGAGAGGAATGGAGTGATTGGAAAGTATACTTATACAGATATGCCGGATGAGGAGAAAAAGAGGTATGTGATTGAAGGTAAGGCTCTTTCTACTTTAACCATGGCATTGCCTCAGGACAGCGTACATCTTTTTAAGAAGTATGCAACCTCGAAAGAATTATGGGATGCTTTAGAGAAGTACTGTGAAGGAGATGCTACTCTGAAGAAAAATCGGATTAAGCTACTTAAGCGACAATATGAAGCTTTTAATGGATTGAAAGGGGAGACTTTGGATGATATCATTGTTCGTTTCAATCATTTGACAACTGAGTTAGCTTATTTTGAAGTTGTTTATCCCCAGTCAGAGATTGTTGACAAGTTTTTGGACTCACTACCAAAGGCTTGGACGGAGTATGTTCATGATCTTCAGGACAATGATGACTATAGTACTTGGACTTATGATACGGTTGTCTCGAAGCTACGTAATAGGGAAATGAAGAGGAAGATCAAAGAGACTCAGGCTGATTTTACTCAGGATCCATCTCTGTATCATGCTGCTCCTGTGCCTTTAGCAAGTTCTAGTTCAGGAGTGAATGCATTTTTTAGTGGTAAGGTAGCTTCACCGATTGTTGATTCAGACGGACTTGCAGGTTATGTTGCATATGATAATACTTCTTCAAGTGCTAAAAGTGTTAAAAGTGCCTCTCCATCCTTTCATTCAATGCCTATGAGTATGAGTTCTGCTGAAGGACGTATGAATGTTTATGCTGCTTTATGTTCTGCTCATGAGGCTTACATTAATGGGAAAGTGACGGATCCTGCACTAATTGATGAAGATTATAATCAGTTGGATCCAGATGATTTGGAAGAAATGGATCTTCAGTGGCAGCTTGCTATGCTTACTATCAAAGTTAGAAGATTCAGTCAAAGGACTGGTAGAGTTGTAGGTCAAGGTACAAAAGGCTTCGACAAATCTAAAGTTAAATGCTATAATTGTGATGGATTTGGCCATTTTGCTAGGGAATGTCAGCGTCCAAAGAGAAATGATAATTCTTCTTCAAGTGCTAAAAGTGTTAAAAGTGCCTCTCCATCCTTTCATTCAATGCCTATGAGTATGAGTTCTGCTGAAGGACGTATGAATGTTTATGCTGCTTTATGTTCTGCTCATGAGGCTTACATTAATGGGAAAGTGACGGATCCTGCACTAATTGATGAAGATTATAATCAGTTGGATCCAGATGATTTGGAAGAAATGGATCTTCAGTGGCAGCTTGCTATGCTTACTATCAAAGTTAGAAGATTCAGTCAAAGGACTGGTAGAGTTGTAGGTCAAGGTACAAAAGGCTTCGACAAATCTAAAGTTAAATGCTATAATTGTGATGGATTTGGCCATTTTGCTAGGGAATGTCAGCGTCCAAAGAGAAATGATAATACTGCTGTGGGACGTCAGAATTATAATCAGGGAGGAGTGATTACACCTAATCAAAACAAGACAAAAGCTATGATTCTATATCAAGCGAATCCCCAACAGAATGGATCTCCACAGTTAATGGAGTCAAAAGCGGTAGTTGTTCAAAATCCAGATGGTACATATCAGTGGGATACTCAATCAGAAGATACTTCAAATCATGCGTATTTTGCTGAGATATATGATGATTATGCACATGTTGCTGATGAGGTTGTGGATACCATTGATTATGTTGTCTATACTAGCGAGGATAGATCATTTGAGACTATTAGTGGAAGTGTTCAGAAAGTGACTGAGACAGTGAAGTCAGAGAGTGAATCTGTTTCGGCTGAGAAATATGAGTCAGTTGCTGAGAAAACTGTTGAAAAGAGTGTTGAAGAACAGATGAAAGAGTTTGTAATTCCTGATGGCATGACATCTGAAGACTTTGTTGCGTACATGGCTGATTGTCAAGCTGCTGATCAGAAGGTAAGTTGTTCTTTACTCTCTATTGTTAAGGTCTGTAAATTAGTTTCCCTTATGAATGATGAAATCTCTAGCCTTAATGAATCTGTAGATAGTTTAACTGTTCAAAATGAAAACTTTAGAAAAGAAAATGACTCTTTCTTTGCTAAGAATGCAGGTTTAGTTAAACAAGAAAGCCTGTACAAAGATAAAATTCGAGCTTTAGATAAGGATATTCTTGTTTTAAAAGAGAAACTTAGGGAGTCAGTTCTTATGGAAAAAGTAGGAAATGAACAGTATGCTAAACTGACTGTAGATTTTGCTCAAAAGGAAAAGGAATTAGCTGATGCTAAGCTTGAGATAGTTAATCTGAACACTAGACTTGAACAAATAAGAGGAACTGAACTTATTAGGTCCATGCAGTTACAAACACCAGTTCATCGTGGTCCTAAAGATAAAAGTGGATTAGGGGCAGACTATAAAGAAGTTAGAGGTCCATTTAATGGTAATTATAGTGAATCTCTAGAGCATCTGACTGAGAAGGAAGAGATCTTTACTGGTCAACCTTTACCATCTCAGACAGAAGCTTCACCAATGCCTCCTAAACCTTATGTAGGTTCAGCTAAGTCTAGTAAACATGTGAATAAGAAAGTTGAGTTTGTTAAACCCTTTGTTAGACCATCAGATCCCAAAGATGCGACTTATAATGCTAGTGTACTTGTTGGGACAGTTAGTAGTAAAACTTCTGAAAGTCAAGTGTTGTCAGAAGAAGAGTCAGCTACCATTAAGTTGAAAGAATGTTTAGGTGTACCTTCAGAGGAGTCTAGTGATAAGGTTAAGAAGCTTCGGGCAAGTAGGTCTTGTTTTTATTGTTATGAAAAGGGACATGTTTATAGTTGTTGTCCAAATAGGAAAAAACATTATGTTAAGAAAGATAGTTCTCCTCCTAAATCATTGGATAGTTCAACTGGATCTAATGAGAAATCTAAGAATCATGTTCCCTCAGTTACTGATAATAGATCTAAGACTCCTCAGAGACCTAGACAACCAAGGAGTGTTTCATCTGGAATCTACTCAAATGGTAGTTCGAGTCTATTTCATGCCCCACCGAGGAGTTCTCCGCCTCGTAGAGTCCTTAATCACTCGTCTAGTGGATTTCAACCTAGGTATAATAATCGGTCTTCTATGAATAGGAGTGATATTACTAATAATTTTTATGACCGGTTACAGACTCAGTCTAGGTATGGTCCTCACTCTCCTAGGTCTTCTCCTCCAAGAGGTCACTTTACCTCGTTTGGTAAGAGACCTATGGTGAGTCAGCATGTTCCCAAGGCACCTTCAAGGAGCGATGGATACTGGACTGAGCTAATTATGAAGGACGAGAAAGGTAAACCCAAACCTCAAAAGGTTTGGGTGCCCTATGGTATCCTCTAGGTGGCACGTTTGACTTCGTATCTTATACTGATTCGGATTTTGGAGGATGTAACAATGACAGGAAGTCTACCACTGGTGGGTGTCAGTTCTTAGGGGAGAGACTAGTCTCATGGCAATGTTCTCTAGATACAGCAGAAATTGCGTGACTACGGTATGGATTTTCTAGATACTCCTATTAGAATAGATAATAAGTCTGCCATAGATATTACTAATAATCCTGTCATGCATAAAGTCACCAAACATATTGATATTAGACATCATTTTTTACGTGACTGTGCTCAAAAGAAGTTAATTCATTTGGAAAAGGTTACATCTGATGATAACTTAGCTTATATGTATACTAAAGCATTAGATAAGTCTCGTTTTGAAACGCTAATTCTTTTTATTTGTATTTTCTATTATTTGTCTGTGTCTTAGTTTAAGTTGTAAATATCTAGAGTCATAAAAAATTACAAAAAGAGTTGTCTAGTTTAAGTCTGTATATAGTTAGTGTCATAAAAAATTACAAAAAGAGTTGTCTAGTTTAAGTTGTATATAGTTAGAGTCATAAAAAATTACAAAAAGAGTTGTCTAGTTTAAGTTGTAAATATCTAGAGTCATAAAAAATTACAAAAAGAGTTGTCTAGTTTAAGTCTGTATATAGTTAGTGTCAGAAAATAAAAAAAAAAAAATCAGAAAAATAAAAAAAATGGAAAAACCGAAAACAAAAGAAATAGATGAAGAGAGATAAGTTGATGCATTCAGAAGATTAGATGTGACGATACTTTAGCTTTTAAGCCTACCGAATTGTACTTTAAAATGCTCAGTTCAGTGATACCATTATATGATGTATCGATAGACACAAAGTACCAAGGTTTCCTTATAATCTGAACTTAAATGTATACAATGTTCTTATGGAAAAAGTAGGAAATGAACAGTATGCTAAACTGACTGCAGATTTTGCTCAAAAGGAAAAGGAATTAGTTGATGCTAAGCTTGAGATAGTTAATCTGAACACTAGACTTGAACAAATAAGAGGAACTGAACTTATTAGGTCCATGCAGTTACAAACACCAGTTCATCGTGGTCCTAAAGATAAAAGTGGATTAGGGGCAGACTATAAAGAAGTTAGAGGTCCATTTAATGGTAATTATAGTGAATCTCTAGAGCATCTGACTGAGAAGGAAGAGATCTTTACTGGTCAACCTTTACCATCTCAGACAGAAGCTTCACCAATGCCTCCTAAACCTTATGTAGGTTCAGCTAAGTCTAGTAAACATGTGAATAAGAAAGTTGAGTTTGTTAAACCCTTTGTTAGACCATCAGATCCCAAAGATGCGACTTATAATGCTAGTGTACTTGTTGGGACAGTTAGTAGTAAAACTTCTGAAAGTCAAGTGTTGTCAGAAGAAGAGTCAGCTACCATTAAGTTGACAGAATGTTTAGGTGTACCTTCAGAGGAGTCTAGTGATAAGGTTAAGAAGCTTCGGGCAAGTAGGTCTTGTTTTTATTGTTTGTTTGAGTGTTAGGTTTCAGGCAAGTCCGAAAGAGTTGCATATGGTAGCTGTCAAACATATCTTACGTTACTTACGAGGTCACCAAGGGCTTGGTCTATGGTATCCTCTAGGTGGCACGTTTGACTTCGTATCTTATACTGATTCGGATTTTGGAGGATGTAACAATGACAGGAAGTCTACCACTGGTGGGTGTCAGTTCTTAGGGGAGAGACTAGTCTCATGGCAATGTTCTCTAGATACAGCAGAAATTGCGTGACTACGGTATGGATTTTCTAGATACTCCTATTAGAATAGATAATAAGTCTGCCATAGATATTACTAATAATCCTGTCATGCATAAAGTCACCAAACATATTGATATTAGACATCATTTTTTACGTGACTGTGCTCAAAAGAAGTTAATTCATTTGGAAAAGGTTACATCTGATGATAACTTAGCTTATATGTATACTAAAGCATTAGATAAGTCTCGTTTTGAAACGCTAATTCTTTTTATTTGTATTTTCTATTATTTGTCTGTGTCTTAGTTTAAGTTGTAAATATCTAGAGTCATAAAAAATTACAAAAAGAGTTGTCTAGTTTAAGTCTGTATATAGTTAGTGTCAGAAAATTAAAAAAAAAAAATCAGAAAAATATAAAAAAATGGAAAAACCGAAAACAAAAGAAAGAGATGAAGAGAGATAAGTTGATGCATTCAGAAGATTAGATGTGACGATACTTTAGCTTTTAAGCCTACCGAATTGTACTTTAAAATGCTCAGTTCAGTGATACCATTATATGATGTATCGGTAGACACAAAGTACCAAGGTTTCCTTATAATCTGAACTTAAATGTATACAATGTTCTTATGGGAAACATATTCAGATATATGGCTGAGAATGCTTGTTCTTAAAATAGACAAGTCCTTTAAATCTTATGGAAGATCTTGCATTGTAATTATGTATATTTGGTCTTTAAAAAGAAGGTCTCGGGTACATATATGTGTATGTATTGCTTTTTCGGATGTATATTTGTGACAAGATATGTAAATGTAATATCCTATTAATTCTTTGAAAATTATGAAGCTAATGTGGCCTTTGAGATTCGAATAAGTAAGTCCTTGGGGTGTCTTTGTATACCTAGCCTACCTAAAGCTTCCAACTTAGGATAGGTTGTCAGAAAGTTCGCTACACGGGTCTCATCGAAAGTCACGGGTTTTCATAAGTGCTTAAAATAAATGTCACAAATATGCAAGTACTTGGCATTATGCAATGTTGAGTATATTTCCGTACGTGAGTCAAGTTAAGTCGCTTTGCGCGTGAGGAATCACCGACCTGTCACCGCTGACTTGATTCTTAAAGACTTTCTCACTTTACTCACCAAATGTCTTAATTTTAGTGCTTGTGTCGATTGTGAGAGTGTATCTGAATGTGGGTCACATAAGTTCGCAAACTAAAATTGTGGCATGAGTAACTTACTAGGTTACATGGTGACTGTCCTTGGCTCAAGTAATACGAAAGTGCCACAACCCAAAGGAAACTGGAAGTACCGAGTGTTTAAGAGGACAAACATACCGGTAATCGTGGTTGAGTCATTGTTCATAACTAATAATAAGGGGATAATTCCTCACCCGCAGGCTTATGTAATTGCTAAACTGATCTAATCAGCAGAAACTTAAATCTCTTAATTAATAAATTGTATAGTTGTAGTTCTAGATTTAAAGTTTTTATTCAATTTTTATCTTTATTTCTGTTCTATCATTTTAATCATTTTCGTGTCAGTCAGTTGTGTCAAAAGGGTTCTTATTGCACGAGAGATTTGTTTAGCTTCTGATGATTATATTGTCGGTTATATGGTCCTTAATTGGATTATACGAGACTTTATTGCTTGAAGTATCTTGTTAAAAGAAGATTTTCTAATATGGACATTAATTTGTTTAAGTTTGGAAAATGATCTTTTTGGTTTTGGAAAAGTCTATAATTTTGAGATTTCCAATGATTTTAACAGTGGTTATATGCTTGACAGTGATGATGACCCTACCCTTAGATCTTTATTAGATGTTGGTTATTAAGACTGTTGAAGTATGTTTTGGTTTGTTTTTTAAATTCTTAATTGAATTTTGATGCGTTAATCAGTTTGTTAAGTGTGCAGATTAAGCTTTAGATGGAATTTGTTTGTTTCCAAGAAAGCTTTTTCATTCTATGTCACTTGATATTCTTTGACTGATTTTGATTTGAAGATATGAAAGCATGAACAAGAAAGACCGAAAAGAGTTTGTGTATCCATAACTTTATTTTTGTGATTCTTGTTCTATAGATGATTTTTGTATGCAGACTTGTGTGGATATTACACTTATTCTGTGTTGATACAGGCTTTGAAGATTTGGAAAAGTGCGAGACACTATGCTCAGGTTTTGTATATTTCCAGAATAATTAGTGATCTTAATCTGTTAAAGCTTGATAGTTTTTCCAAGTGTACAGGTTCACCGAGTTTTGGAGTTCCCTGCAGAGTATCTGTTTGCATTTGGGTCATGTTAAATTCATGTTAAACGGTTCTTTGGGTTATTGAATTTAATCGTTTTGCGGCCCAACAGGATTTTAGCCCATTCGGTCTCTATTAAATCTCCAAATCTTTACAGAGTTTATTTTGTATGGAGAATTTAATTCTACAGGTTTATGTAGAATTAGTTGAAAGTTGTTGCTTTTACTCAGGGGGAGTTAGAGAAGGCTAGGCCGAGTACAGTGACTCCTACTGTGAGTAGATACAGGTTTGCTATAACGGGTATCTACAGGTTTATGTTTTTCTGGAATCTCAGTTGTTTGATTTGATGACCAAGTACAGGTGTTAGATTCATGGAGAAGTACAATATACTATAATCCAGTTTATCTAGTATATTTTTAGATTTCCATAATCATTGTGTTAAATTTTTTTGAATCTGATCAAACTTTTGAAGTGTACAGGTTAATCAAGTGTGCAGGTCCGATATGTGTGCAGTACCATTGAGGTTGTTTGTTTCAGGGAATCGACCACGTCAGAATAACTCGATATCATTAGTTAAGGGGGAGTCTGTTAATACAGGTTCTTTTATAACTAATGTATTTCGAAGCTTAATAGAATTGATTGCAACGGTCAAGGGGGAGTTTGTTAGTGCATGTTTTGTGTCCGTCGCAATGCAATTATGTAAATTAATTAGATGGTCACCAAGTTAATGTGAATTTAAATTAAAGATTATGTTATATTATGTTTAGACTTTACATAAGTTCACAGAATGTAGTGCTGGTGTAAATTCGGTGTACTCACCAAATTTAGTCACACAGAATTTGAGTTGTACCGAATTTATGTCCACGCAAAGTTGTTTAATTCGGTGTTTATAAGATTTAGGTGGCACCGAATTTATGTTCACACAGAATTTACTTATGACTTAGGTGGCACCGAATTTAATTAGTCCACACAGAATTTAGTCACAAAGAATTTGACTAGTTTACATAGAGTTTAATATGTACAGGAGTTAAGTTCTAACAAAATGATTAAGGGACCGAATTTAAGTTGAGCCCAGTGGACTCGTTCGTTAGCCCATATTATGTACCGAATTTAGTTCATAACTATATATACCATAACCCTAAACAAATGCAAGGAGTTTTTTCGGTGAGAGAGTTTTGGTAGTAGACGGCTATTCAGAGAGTTTATTCATTGTGTGTGTTCAATTGTTTTCAATAGCCTAGAAACAAAGTGCATCTTGCAGATTGTTTGAAGGCTTTTCGTTTGCATTATTGCGTAATGATAATATTGATTAAACAAATATAATCAAAGTTATCTTGAGAGGATTCCGCACTCTCAACATAACCACACAATCTCGTTAACGATCTATACGTTACCGGGACTTTTAAGAGGACTTGTGATAATCATGTCTGAGGTATTTGGACTTAAGTATATTTATTTTATTCGGATAATCATAGAAAGAATCTATATCCGATCTTCTTGACATGTTTTCTCTCGGAGCTGGGTATTCATTACCTAGGGAGCTCCGGAACGATTATGTGGAACGGAGGTTGAGCTCCGTTCTGGGTTAAGTAATTTTACCTGTGCGAAGGTATCTTCGTTCTGCTTCGGGTACGGAGCTAAAGCTCCGTATAGGGTATATCATCACAGACCAAATGGCATTTTTGTGTAGCAGTATATCCATTTGCTGGTATAGAATGATGTCTTTTCCACGTCAACTTTGGCCATTTGTATCTGATGGTAACCTTTGTATGCATCTAAGAAGCACTTCAGCCTGAAATCTGCTACGGATTCAACCTTGAAGTCAATCTCTGGTAGGGGGTAGCAGTCTTTCGGCGTAGCCTTGTTTATGTTTGTGAAGTCTACACACATTCGCCATCCTCCGTCACTTTTCCTTACCATGACTAGGTTGGCTACCCATGTTGGGTACACTGAATCCTTTACTATTCTCGCCTTTAAAAGCTCGTCCACTTCTTTAAGTGCAGCCTGATCTCTTTCTGCCGCTAAGGATCTCTTCTTTTCGTGGATGGGGTTAAGTGTTTGTGTTCGTTCAGCCTGTGCTTTGTTGTGAACTCTTCGCCCTGTATTGATATTGTTCGTTGGACTCCTGTCATATCGGAGTATTCCCATGCGAAAATATCCATGTTCTCTTTTAATAGCTTTTGGAGCTTCAGCTTAAATTGCTTCGATAATTGCCTCCCTATTGCGACCAGCTGCTCCGGGAATGCTGTGTTTATTGCGATACTTTCTTCTTTGTCTTGTTCCTCCATCGCTGGGATGGTAACTTTTGTTTCTTCCATGGCTCTTTTTACGCCATGGACATGTCTCCCGGCGTCACGTTTGGATTCTATCGTCCCTACCCCTTCCGGGGTTAGGAATTTGACCATTGAGTGGATTGTTGACGCAACAATTCCCAGCTTCCTCATGGCAAGTCTGCCCAATTTCGACAGCCAGGTTTATCTCCCCTATTGGCCAGATTCGCTCTCCTGCAAATCCTATTAATGGTGTCTTAGCAGAGGTTATCAGGCTCATTATCTGATCGGGGAATTAAGCAATGTTCATAAAGAACGTCACATTCGCTACCCCCGTCGATATATACCCTGTGGACCAGGATATCGCAGACAGTAACTTGTATTACCAGCGGATCTTCTGAAAAGATGTTGGTTTCCTTAGAGTCGAAGATTATATTTTCTGCGGTGATGCTGTTTTCTGTGCTTTTTCTTTTGGTTCTTTTTTCGGAAAGACTTCGGGACGGTTTGTAGCCACCATCCCTTGTCTCTCTTACTCCAGGGTTGAGGTCGGCCATTTTTTTTTGATCAAAGGCGGCGATGATATACCCTATACGTAGTTTTACCTCCATACCCGAAGCAGATACGAAGACACCTTCGTACAGGTAAAAAATTACTTATGTATATACCCAGAACGGAGCTCAACCTCCGTTTAACATAACCATTCCGGAGCTCCCAAGGTAACAAATACCCAGCTCCGAGGAAACATATCAAAAAGATCAGATATAGATTCTTTCCATGATTATCCGATTAAAACAAATATACTTAAGCCCGAAGGCTTCGGATATGGCTCATTAAAGAGATTATTATGAATCTCCCTAAAAGATAAAAGATAGATTTACCCTAATTCTCTTACCCTCCTCTCCAAGTTTCTACCCTCTATATAAAGAGGAGATACCATGTGATACAAACATCTCCTACACACAATACTACGCTGGTCCCTAAGGTCTGGTGGCAGTTATAATGTATAATTGAGCTTTAGTGTGTGTTTAGTGTGTGTTAATGGCAGTTTAGAGAGAGAGAGTAAGAGAGAGTAGGAAAGTTTGGATAGTATTATGGGTGAAAAGGTTACATAATACAAGTGTTCTTCACAAGGTTAGTCATAAATGACTTATGGGAGGGGTATTTATACTAATCTCTATCTTAACACTAATACCCCTTCTAATACTAGAGTTTACAATTAAACACCATATTTATATTTCTAACAATCTCCCCCTTGGTGTTGAATTGTAAATGTTGCATCGTCTTCGGTCTTTAAATAACATGATGAGCCCATTTGTTGAAAATCTTCAATGTTGAATGGACTTTGAAGCTTTCTCATTGTCTTCAACGTCTTGTATCAACTTTGACTTTGAATCTTCTCAACAAACATATATTGTTGACGATGACTTTCTAAAACTTGATCTTCTCTTGCAACTCTGAATACTTTGGAAGCATCTTTGAAATCTTTGTAGCTTTTGTGCTTTGACAAATTGAACTTTTGAATGTTGATTTCAACTTGATGTTGCTTGGAGAAGTAACTTGAACTTTGAGTAGCATGCGGAAGCTTGGATTTGACTTTGAATTCTTTTGGATGCGGAAGCTTGGTTTTCTTTAAATTCTCCTGGCATTGCGGAAGCTTGATTTAACTTTGAATTCTTTTGGCTTTGCGGAAGCTTGGTTTTGGCTTTGAAAATTCATTTCTTGGTCTAACTTGTCTCTGAATCAACAATCATCTTGGAGCACTTGATTCTTTGATCAATTAACACTTGCTCCCTCTCAAACAATCAACTATCTTGGAGCAACTTATCAAGTAAACGAATTATCTTCAAATTTCTTGCTCCCCCTCGAACAAACAATCATTTCGGAGCATATTTAACAATTCATGAGTTTACTCTTGCTCCCCCTCAAATTAACAATCTCTTCAAACTATGAATCTTCTCAAGACATTAAACAAACTTAGCTATCACAAGTATCAACAAACAAACAATCTCCATTCAATCTCAAACTCTTCTAATCATCAAACAATGGTCAAATTTCCAATAAATCTTTCAAATATCGACCATGTACATCATCTTGAATATACTCGATCTTGAATCAATCCTTTAACTTTCTCAAAACAATCTTTCAACTTAGCACGATAATTATTCACTCTCTTCACCTAAACTAACGATCCTTTGAACAACCAAACACAATGAATATCATCAATCAAATTCTACCTATATCCTTGAATTCTATCTATCAATCATTTAATCATTTCTCCCCCTTATGATGAATATGTGGAACGTGTTCATCATACAATAATGATTGATAGCATAAACGGTAGATGAAAACAAACAACAAGCACGCAAATTAACCCAACCCAATTCCCAATGAACCTATTGGTGAACTAGAATGTGAGGTTGCGTTGTTGGAAAAAGTATGTTATAATGGTGTTTGTGTTCTTTTTGTTTGTGTGAAGAGAAATGAAATCCGGATAAAAATGATCCGTTAACACAACCAAAAATCAAAAGGATTAATGGTGTGGCCTAAAAATACGATTAGTATTTTCAGGACTTCCCATTATCATCGAGAAATGCACAAAGCTTATCTCTAAATGGTTCTGTCTATGGCTTTTCAACCGATAGATTGCTTTAAAGAATGTAATTCATGGTCAGTGTCACAAAGGCGTTCAATAACCATGTCTTACTATCCTCAAAGACTTTTGGGAAATAAAATCCGAGGTCACATAGACTTCTCGTTTACTCAACAATTTCATAAAATGAAAATGTGAGACCTACGTTCAACGTTGGAAAAGATGTTAGCATTGGTAGGATTTCCATTCGATCATCGTGGAATATCAAAAATATGATATCACTACGAATGTTCCGGCAATATCACAAAGATGGAAAATGAGTTTAAACACTTGGAAGTTTTGGTTTTATAAACAAACTCCCCCTAAATATATGCATGATATAAACAAAGTTTTTGCATATAAAGGGTGAGTAAAAGGTTTAAAAGTTGCTCACAAACATTAAAAATGAGACAACAAAGGCAGTACACAAAGGCGTTCGATGCCTTGTATCTCATCCAAAACATTGTGAGAAACTCAAAGACAAAGTAAATAAACAAAATGATGAAAAGAGAAAATCTTTTTGGATTTTTCAAAATAAGAGAATGAAAATCTTTTTGGATTTTTCAAAAATAAGAAAATGAAAATCTTTTTGAATTTTTCAAAAAGAATGAAATTACGAAAACTGTTTTAGAACGGGTTATACACTGATGTGTGCATAAGCCACTTTTCATCAAATCATTTCGAAATTACCTTTGGAACCCATTTGAGAATAGGCCCAACGGTTTTTGAATTCTTGAAAGACCAAATGTAAGTTTCATCGATTTGATGAATCGAAGTTGCATTCCACGGAGAACTAAAACCCGGTGGTTTAGTTGAAAAGAGTTTTCGTGGAAGCAACGGTGAAAAATCATTTGATTTCTTTGAAAAACTTCCAATCTTGGGGGATTGATTTGGAAAATGATTTTTCGAAGCAAAATCATTCACTTTTTGCACAACTGTTTTCACAGGTTTTGGTGCAAGATCAAAAAGTTCCAAAAAAGAATATTTGAATGATTTTGACTCAATTGACTTATCTTTTGAAATCGGTTTCCATTTAGATTTAGTCAACTGAGATTTTGCTTGAGAAATATGTCCAGAATTATCCTCAAATGATAGAAAAGAGACAAAGGTAGTTGTTCCATCAAAATTTGGTTTCTTAGTGTACTTCTTACCCTTTTGTAAGGAGTAATTAGTAAACTGAGAGACCTTTCTTTCAAAAGGTTTTGAAGATTTACCCGTGTAAACCTTCTTTGGAACATCAGGATCAGTCTGAATAGAAGTTTCAACAGTCTCAACCTTATCACAATCAGTCTGCACAGAAGAATTCACAAACATAGGACAATTAGTTTGAGTACAAACATCAATCATGACTTTGGGAAGGTCAGAATTCACAGATTTGGTTTGTGTTTGCAATTCAATCTCAAGGTTGAAAATTTCCTTTGTCAAAGTTGTTTCTTTTGACTGAAATTGCAAACACTTGTCTTCAAGACACTTGATTTTAGCACAAAAAGTGGATCTTTCTTTTTCAAGTGTGGTCTCAAAAATGGTGGACTTGTTTCGCAACTCATCGTTTAGCTCAGAAATCTTTTGTTGCCAAACAAGTTCTTTTGATTGATTGTCCAAAACAATTTTATTGATCTCTTTGGAAGAATTGTCCAACTCATTTGTTAATTTGAGAATCTTTGAATGCAAATGATCATTTTCTTTTTGAAGACTTTCCATGTTGGACAAAATGAGATCATTTGCCGATTTGAGCTCTTTATTTTCAGATTTGAGTTGGTCAATTTCAGAATTAAGACTCTCATGTTCCTTCCGAAGATCCCTGTATTTCTCGAAATATTCCGTAAACTTTTGTAGCATTTGAATAACACAAGCATGACCTCGAAAACATGAACACTCTCGACTTTCATGAAGATGATACGACTCCGTGCTTGGTTTATACTTGAACGTGATAGGCATTTTGAAATTAATTTTGATGACAGCCCAATAAAAGAAAATTCAGTCCAATAACACAATAAACAGCCAAGATTCAAGAGATAAAGACCAAAATTTGAACTGTTTGCCGAGCTTATTGCTCTGCAAATGGTTGAAATGAAAAAAAAATTTGTTTGTAAGGTTTGCAGAGGTAAAAGGTCGGCTAAAGGTGTGATTTCAAGAAATTTGGCTATTTGTGAAGTTTGCCGAGCAAGGAGCTCGGCGGACAGTTGAAATGAAAATCTTGGTTGAAAATTTTTCTAAGTTTCACTTGTGAAGGATGCCGAGCACTTTGTTCTGCAAATGGGGGGTTCGGGTCGAGAATCGGTTAAGTGTAAGACAAATGGTCGATTTGCAGAGAATAGAGCTCTGCAAATGGGGTTTTGGAGAAATTTTGTCTAAGTATGACTGATTTGTATTGTTTGCAGAGGATCGGGGTCGGCTAATGACTTGAATCGCTCAACTCGGCAAATGCGAGTATTCAATGAGTTGGTCGAGTAGTTACTTCGGCAAACACGAGGTCACAACGTTTGGTCGTGAATTTAACTCGGCAAATAAGATTCTAGGATGTGTGTTTGCCGAGCTCGGTAAACACGAGAATTGGAAGGTCGGTCGCTCTGCAAACACGAGTACGAGATACGGTACTGGTGAGGAGTTACTTCGGCAAATGCAAGATATTGTGACTTCTGCAAATGGCATCAATGACTCGTGAACGACTTCGGCAAATGGTAGACTTGTGACTTCTGCAAATGAGGTAATTAAAAAAAACTTGACCAAGTGATTTGTTGATTTGCCGAGCTTAGATCTCTGCAAATGAACAAATCTTCGTCCAACACTTAGAAAATTTTCTTGAAATGATGATTTGCCGAGCTTATATCTCTGCAAATCTCACTATTCGTCCAACACTTAGAAAGATTTTCTTGAAATGATGATTTGCCGAGCTTATATCTCTGCAAATAGCACTATTCGTCCAACACTTAGCCAATGACCTCTGCAAACACGAGAATACACTAAATGACAAAATAGTCGGTTTCCAGTCGTCTTCTTCGTTCAGCCAAACACTCAAATGCCGAGCTCACACAAAAACTTCAAATTCTCACTCATTTTTGCGAATTAAAACTTGAAAATTGTATCAAAATGTTCAGAAATTGATCGCGAACAAATCCTCGAACAAAATTATAACAAATTTCCACTCAAATCAAATCCCAATGAAACCTCTGTTTGCCGAGCTCGATCAAAACATGATCAAAAGTTGAAATTGAAGTCTGAAATTGATACCGAATGATGATTTACTATCAATGAATCGATCGGTGGACAGAATTCTAATCAAAACACACTCAAATTGCAGAAATAACTTGTACAGTTATCTCGGCAATGAACAGTTTCAGAAAAACTCAAAAATACCAGAATTAAGCACATAAACAGCTTGATTGTTGCTTGTGGATCGTTCAGATATGCTGATTGTGCTCTGATACCAATTGTTATAATGTATAATTGAGCTTTAGTGTGTGTCAATGGCGGTTTTAGAGAGAGAGAGTAGAGAGAGAGTAGAGAGAGAGTCAGGGAAAGTTTGGATAGTATTATGGGTGAAAAGGTTACATAATACAAGAGTTCTTCACAAGGTTAGTCATAAATGACTTATGGGAGGGGTATTTATACTAATCTCTATCTTAACACTAATACCCCTTCTAATACTAGAGTTTACAATTAAACACCATATTTATATTTCTAACAAGTTCACAACACAAATTAGGCGTAAAGCGGCCGCAGCCCTCTTACCGGTAGGGAATCGCCTACAAACCACCACCTAAACTCACACACCCCTTCGGTTGGCCATAGTCCGATTATTTGATCAAACAAATTGGCGCCATCCGTGGCACAAATCCCTCAAGAACAATAAAAAAACATATAATACCATCTTTTCAAACCCACCCACGATCAGAATAATCAGCTACCATGGCCGACAGAGACGTCAATTACTCTCCCAGAACACCCAACACGGGGGGATCACGAACACCCCCCGGAGGACTGAATTTTCAGGAACAGTTTTCTTTCGACACGCCCGGGCCAAACTACCGCCCACCTAATATTACGGTGGGCGATCATGGCGCGGCTATAGGTGAGGCGTCGAGCGCAAAGAGCCTTGGATAGGCCCGTACCACAGGATCAAGGTCTGGACAAACCCGTGGTAACACCGCAGGGTCAGGGTCCGAACAGATCCGTGGTAACACCGTAGGGTCAGGGTCCGAACAGATTCGTGGTAACACCGTAGGGTCAGGGTCCGGACAGATCCGTAATAACACCGCAAGGGCAAACCTCGGATAGGTTCGTACCACAGGGTCAAAACCCGGAAAGACCCGTCCCACCGAGTCAGAGCCCGGACAGATCCATGATGACACCCCAAGATCAAGGCCTGAACAGACCCGTACTAACGCCACCTCAGAATCGGAGCGGGTTCGTGCCCACACCTCTTCAAGGTTAGAGCCCGGGACAGAATAGACTAGGCTTCACTCCCTCGAATCGGAGGATATTCACTGACCCTCGGAGACACCTAACAGGGCGTCAACATCAGCGGAGCACGAAATAAACGATGCATACATGCAAGCTAATTATGACGTCCTGAACACAATCATGAACCGCCTAAGAGAAGCAGGTCAGATCCGCAACATTACCAGGAACCTGGAAAACGAGTACGATTCAGACTCGGTGGATGAATACATCGAGATGGAAGCCCCTTCGGGAAGAGCGAACGGAAGGGCACCATCACAACAAAGGAGGCGAATTCAGGCAATCACAACCCCCGCAAAGAGAACAACTGGGATACAGAAATAAGGAAGAAAGGGGGACCCTAAGATTACCAAGGGAAAATGCTTTCACATACAAACCAACAAAACCAGCAGGTGGATCGCAGATAGATTGCCCTCTTTATGGAAACCGGATTAAGTTAGGGTTTTGGGCGAAATAGGCGGACACAAAGTTCTGATAGGAAGAACGATCCAGTACATTGGTGATACTCCTTATTCCCCTCTTCGTCATCACTAATTATTATGGAATAAAAGAAGGAAAGGAGCGACGATTTTACCTGGTGACGATCGACGAGGAAGCAGCGGAAGAGGATTTTTTGAAGAAAAGAGAGGCAAAAAGCCCTTTTTTTACAAAGAGTTGGTATTTATATGGGGTAATAATCAAGGGTACCAACCAGTGAAAAGTTACCCCGAGTTTCGTGCCAACAAGTTGTTATAAAGGGATAAGTCGTAATTATACCTTTGCACTAAACGAATTTAATGCCGCCTAAATGATTGATTTAGCTGATAAGATAGGCAAGTTGCGACACGGAGCAACGGAGCACATTTTCGAAGTCTAACTGGACACTCTGCAGACAGCTTCTCCAGTTAGACTGGGGGCTTGATGATATACCCTATACGGAGTTTTACCTCCGTACCCGAAGCAGATACGAAGACACCTTCGTACAGGTAAAAAATTACTTATGTATATACCCAGAACGGAGCTCAACCTCCGTTTAACATAACCATTCCGGAGCTCCCAAGGTAACAAATACCCAGCTCCGAGGAAACATATCAAAAAGATCGGATATAGATTCTTTCCATGATTATCCGATTAAAACAAATATACTTAAGCCCGAAGGCTTCGGATACGGCTCATTAAAGAGATTATCATGAATCTCCCTAAAAGATAAAAGATATTCTTAAAAGAGGAAGAGATTTACCCTAATTCTCTTACCATCCTCTCCAAGTTTCTACCCTCTATATAAAGAGGAGATACCATGCGATACAAACATCTCCTACACACAATACTACGCTGGTCCCTAAGGTCTGGTGGCAGTTCACAACACAAATTAGGCGTAAAGCGGCCGCAGCCCTCTTACCGGTAGGGAATCGCCTACAAACCACCACCTAAACTCACACACCCTTCGGTTGTGCCATAGTGCGATTATTTGATCAAAAAGGCGGGTTCGGTGATAGTGGATCCGTTGGATGGTGCCATTTGTTTGATCCAAGAATCTTTCAATGGCTCAACCTGGGGGTTGAAATGTGGTGGAGGTATTACGTAGGCGATTCGCTACCGGTCAAAAGGCATAAGAGTCGCTTTACGCCGTGGTATAATGCGTTTTTCTTCAAGAGGTCTTGGATGTAGAAACGTCCCTATATATAGGGGGTTCAAGACTTGGAGAGGAGGAAAAAAAGTTAGGGTAAATCTTTTCCTCTTTTAAGGATATCTCTTATCTTTTAAGAAGATTTGTAGTGATCTCGTAACAAACCATGTCCGAGGTATTCAAGTGTGTTTGATATATCTTTCCTTTATAGGAGATTTAAATAGATATAAAAGGTTCCGAGCATATCCGGAGCTTTGGGATGATGGTCCCGAAAGCTTCATGATAATTCTGGTTACGAAGGTCCTTTTCTACGAGGACTGTTGCTTCGTACCTGTTAGGCAAATATTATTACGGATACGGAGGTCCTCCGATATCGGAGGTAAAGCTCCGTACACGGTATATTATCACTTGGCAAGTACAAAGCTTCTGTTGGATGGATCATTGCTGACTTGAAGGGGATAAGCCCATCATTGTGTATGCACAGGATTGTAACTGACCCAGATGTCAAGCCATCTCGCGATGCTCAAAGGCGGTTGAATCCCAATATGCGAGATGTGGTAAAAAAGGAAGTGTTAAAATGGCTGGATGCAGGTATTATCTTTCCCATTTCGGACAGTCAATGGGTCAGCCTGACTCAGACTGTTCCGAAGAAATCTGGCATCACCATTGTTGAAATGGAAGATGGAGAGCAGATTACTACCCGTCCCGTAACGAGATGGAGGGTTTGTATAGATTATAGGAAGTTGAATCTTGCTACTTCTAAGGACCATTTTCCATTACCCTTTATTGACCAAATCGTAGAGAAACTAGCTGGCCAAAAGTTTTACTGTTTTTTAGATGGGTATTCAGGTTACAATCAAATACCCATTCATCCTAATAACCAGGCCAAAACCACCTTTACTTGTCCATATGGCACCTACGCCTTTCGAAGGATGCCATTTGGTTTATGCAACGCACCTGCTACTTTTCAGCGTTGTATGATGAGTATTTTTTCTGACATGGTGGGTGATTCTTTAGAAATTTTTATGGATGATTTCTCTATATTTGGTCAATCATTTGAAGCTTGTCTATGTCAATTAGAAAAGGTTTTAAAAAAGATGTACTAAGACAAATTTTGTTTTGAGTTGGGAGAAAAGTCATTTTATGGTCAGGGAAGGGGTTGTGTTAGGACATGTTGTTTCTGAACGTGGTTTTGAGGTAGACCGGGCCAAAGTACAACTCATTTCCACTCTCCCACCACCGACCAATGTTAAGGGTGTCCGTTCATTCTTAGGGCATGCAGGTTTTTATAGGCGATTCATTAAGGACTTTAGTGCTATTTCTAAACCATTGTGTAATTTACTTTTAAAGGATGCACCATTTATTTTTGATGAATCTTGTCTTAAGGCCTATAACTTGTTGAAGCAAAAGCTGACTGAGGCCCCAATTTTGCAATCACCAGACTGGTCAAAACCTTTTGAAATTATGTGTGATGCAAGTGACTATGCAGCGGGGGCGGTTTTGGGACAACGGGTTGACAAAAAGCCCGTTGTGATTTATTATGCAAGTAAAACTTTTTCTGAAGCTCAATTGAATTATACAACAACTGAAAAGGAATTACTTGTTGTTGTCTTTGCTTTGGATATTTTTTGGTCTTATATTTGGGGGTCTAAAGTTATTGTCTTTTCTGATCATAGTGCTTTAAAACATTTATTGGAAAAGAAAGATGCAAAACCCAGACTGATTCGGTGGATTCTTTTGTTACAGGAATTTAACCTAGAGATCTGTGATAAAAAAAGGTTGTGAAAATGTTGTTGCGGATCATCTGTCTAGGATTCCTCCACCGCCATTTGACCCCATCGAAATGATTCAAGAAAACTTTCCGGATGAAAGTTTATTTAATGTTTCTAATCTACCTTGGTATGCTCACATTGTTAATTATTTGGCTACGCAGAGATTACCAGAGCATTGGACCAAGCAAAAAAAGGATTACTTTTTCTCTCAGCTGAAGTACTACATTTGGGAGAATCCACAACTCTACAAGATGTGTATGGACCAGGTAATTCGTAGATTTGTGCCCGATCATGAGCACAATGATATTCTTGCACATTGTCATTCTTATGCATGTGGTGGTCATTTTAGTGCAAGGAAAACAGGACATAAGGTACTTCAATCTGGTTTCTTTTGGCCAACTATTTTTAGAGATGCCCATTTATTTGTTAAAGCATGTGTCAGGTGTCAAAAGGTTGGTGGGATATCTAGGCGGGACATGATGCCCTTGAACCCCATACTTGTTTGTGATATTTTTGATGTGCGGGGCATTGACTTTATGGGTCCCTTTCCTACTTCTTTTGGGTTTGAATATATATTAGTGGCAGTTGACTATGTTTCTAAATGGGTGGAGGCTGAAGCCACTAGGACTAATGATCATAGTGTAGTGCTTAAATTTGTCAAGAAAAACATTTTTGCTAGACATGGAATTCCCAAAGCTATTATTAGTGATGGTGGCTCCCACAACAGTGAGAAAAAATAAAACTTTTATGTAATCTCAGCCATCTAAATTCAATTAAAGAATTGATCTCAACCATTTAAATAAAAAGTTAACTTTTAAAGAAGTCTCTATTTTATCTCACACACTGTCAGACACACGAATAAACAAAACCTCTGTAATCTATACTCTCTCCTCTCAAACACATTCACAAACACCCTTTCAAGAATCCCTACCACGACGGCAGCCACCAAACGTAAACAAATCCTCTATAATTTGTATTTTCTTCCAATCCCCCAACCTAAACAAAACCCTAAAAACATCGACCACCGCCATCTTCAATCATCTTTGCCTTGGGGGTAAATCTTTCGTCTAACATCGCCATCCACCACCAACCGGGTCTCCGCCTCCATCCTCTTCGTATCCACCACTACAACCACTGTCGTTTTCTCATTGGAAACCGTCTCCATGTTCCATTCTCTCCATAGTTTTTAGGGGTTTCATCAACAATGGAGGATATTCGTATTTTCATTTTTTTTACATTAATTTAATTTATATATTTGTAGGGTACTCTATTATTTATGTATTTTCTGTTGTAACTTGATGAATTGGTTTAATGGGTTGTTTTTATTTTCAGCATTGTGATACAAATGACTCAAATCGAATAAAAATGGGCAAAATCAGATCGGTTGAGCAAGTCAACACAAAGGTATATTTAACTGCATTGTGCTGGTAAGATTCATACTTTATAAAAAATTTTGAACCGCCTTACTTTTGTTTTAACATATGTTCATGATCTATGTATTTCAAGGTTTTCCGCGATAACTTGATGAATACCGTATAATGGGTTGTTTTTATTTCTAGGTTTTATCTTTGTTTAAAACCTTTAAGTTGATGCAAGCTAACTTGGATTTTGTTTACTCGGAAAATTTTTGGCAGCGGGTAATAGACATTGGCGTGCCTGGTGAAGTTGGATGTGTTGAGGTTATTCGTATCGGCACCAAGAACATGACAATGAAAAAACCAGCCATTCCTGTATTGTTTCCCATTCCCTCATACAAACCCCCTTACATACAACTTAATATATCTTTTGTTGGTTAAACGCAGATGCGTATATCCAAATTTTGTGCACTATACAAGAAGCCAAAAGACTTATATTTAGTTTCTTAACTTCTTTTATATGTAAATACGAGCAGGGACTCGAATGTGGAGAAGAAGAGGGGCTGATAGTAGCAAATTTTTGTGGAATAGTGAACAAATTATACAGGTAAAAGGATATACACCATCATTTGTATAGGTATACCTTTATATAGTTATGTATCATTTATGTTTATTTGCAAAAATAAAAATTGTCTTGGTTCGTCATGCTCTTGCTTAGAGGTGGAAAAATGGGCTAGCCGGCAGTTTTGGTAATGGGTCAAAACTGGTCAATTTAGAATTCCTGGTCAATAACCAATCGAAACCATTGCATTTTACAAGTAAATGTGGAAAAAGGAATGGTCAGGCAATGTCTTCCATTGTACTGATTGTATATGTGTGGCATAATAGAATTTTAACTCTGAAATGGATTGGTGACAATGCTGCCACACGTAAACTTGAAATGGGAAGGACATAAAACAACTCTTGAAATCTATTATAAATTTAGCTCTAAAATATATATTATTTGCTTGGTTCCACTTCATGTTTATAAATACTGATAGATGATTAGATGGTACATAATCTGCTTTAATCGGTATTAGCTGCAACCTATATTAATAAGAACATTAAAAACTAGAATTGCATATCTAATTCCTATTCCGTGACACGAATGTTCAAAAAAAAATAGAGTACATATTTTAAGTCCAACAACTTTATGTGGACTGAGCGTCTATATCTCAGGTCAAGAGTACATTCTCCTACTCACATAAGTAATAATCTCAAGCACATACCCAAACTTCCCTTATCAGGTTTTATGATCTATGTTGTGCAGGGACTGAAGGAAGACCCAAAGTACCCGAAGAAGAATCTGTTGTCAACAAAGAATTAAAGGATCAAAATGGGTTTTTTTGTATGGTCCAGGTAGAACCAAAACTCCTTTTGTGCAAATTTATAAAATGATTTACGAAGGTTATAAAACTTTAGTAAGCATCTCTTTTTGGTTAAAATGAATGGACGTTTTCTTTTTTACAACCCAGCCACCGTAGTAATATTGTTAGGTCTGGTCGTAAGCTGCCACTTGTGTTCAGGGATTTTCTAGAGTCATATTCTTTGTTAGGTCCAGATTTACTGGACTCGCTCCAGACTCGACTACTGGAGCCTTACTGAAGATCTGTCCAGAAACGTGTTCTACTGGACCTACTCCAGACTTGGAATCTGGAGTCCCTCTGAAGATTTGTCCAAAAATAATGGAAGATCAGTGAGCAAATACTTGTATAGGAAATCTGGAGTATTCTCCAGATTAGCTCACTGGACTTCACCCCAGTCTAGATCAACTCTACTGAAGACGTTCTCACTGAAGTCAAAGACTGAAGTCAGAATAAAGAAGACATACAAATGGCGGAGTCCACTGGAAGTCTTACCAGATCTGTACACTGGAGGATTGTCAGTGTTCTAGACCTTACAAGTCTGAACACTGATATCGAGTAATTGACTTTTGCCTTTACACACTTTCCAAAGAACATTCCACTTGTTCTTTACCAAAGTATACGTATGTAAAGGTGGTTGGCCATGCCAAACATTGCCACCCAAATTGCGGAGAATGTGACCGCTACACTCAACACGGCTAGAAGACAAGATGGAGGAGGAAATGCTATTGACAGGAATGCTTACAAGGCTTTCACGTCTTGCAACCCCAAGGAGTTTCATGGGACAGAAGGTCCTGTTGGGTTGCTTACTTGGTTCCAAAGCATGGAAGCCAACTTGAACATCATTGATTGTGCGCCAGCTGACCGTGTTAAGTTTGCTGCTAGTAAGCTTCAAGGAAGAGCTCTTACTTGGTGGAATCTCCAAGCGACTACTAGAGGTCTTGCAGCAGTCAATGCTTTGACTTGGGAGCAGTTTAAGGAAGAGTTGAAGCGTGAGTATTATCCACGAGAGGAGGTACAAAAACTGGAGATGGAATTCTGGAACCATGCCATGAGAGGGCTGGAATTGGAGGCCTATGTGATCCGCTTCCACGAGTTGAGCGTGTTGGTGCCAGAGATGGTAACCCCTGTGGCTAAGAAGGTTGAGAGGTTTATCTATGGATTGGCACCTGAAGTTAGGTTGATGGTCACTGCTGCAAGCCCTACCACTCTTGAGCAGGCTATAAGTTTGGTAACCAGGCTAGTAAACGATTTGGTTAGGCGTGGGAAGTACACGAGAGGTGAATCAAGTTCGAGACAAGGTGGAGGAAATCGGTTTGGTGATCGCAAGGGGAATGGGCCGGATAAGAGGCAAAAGATTGTGAGAAACTATGGGGTTGTGGATGCTAACCCCAATCCGAATCGTGGCATGCCTCCAAGGTGCAACCGATGTGGTTATAGCCACTTGGGTGAATGCAAGCGTTGCACAACTTGCAACCGCATGGGTCACCTTGCTACTCACTGCCGGAGCGGGCCAAGGAATGAAGGACAATGAGGGGGATGTCACGAATGTGGAAGTACGGATCATTGGAGAAATGCTTGTCCTAGGTTGAGAAGAGCACAAGGCAACCGTGGAAATGGAAATGGTAACCGTGGCAACTTTAGGAATGTTGGGAATCGCGGGAACCAAGCAAACAGAGGAAACAATGGAAATCAAGTTAACCGAGGAAATGTTGGGAATCAAGCTAACGTGGGGAATCAAGGCAACAACGTTAACCAAGGGAATCGTGGAAATCAAGGAGGTCAAGCCCGAGGAAGGGTGTATGCCATGGGAGCAAATGAGGCACGTGATGACCCTAATGTCATCATAGGTACGTTCCCACTAAATAATGTTTATGCCTCTATGTTATTTGACTCTGGAGCTGAAAGAAGTTTTATTTCCTTTGAATTTAAAGAATTGATTGATAAGAAACCTAGTGAACTTGATGAAACTTATTATGTTGAATATGCCAATGGAAACGAGTATGAAACCAAGGAAATTATCCCTGATTGCAAGCTGACTTTAGATCATAAGAGCTTGCAGCACATCTTCGATCAGAAGATGTTGAACATGAGGCAAAGGAGGTGGATGGAGCTGCTTAACGATTACGAGTGCGAAATTAAGTACCACCCCGGAAAGGCAAATGTTGTTGCTGACGCTCTTAGTAGGAAGGTGAGCACTAGGGTGTCGAGGACAAGAATTTATCACTTACAGGTGAAAATGTCTCTAAGGGACAGATTCTTAGAAGATCAAGCAAAAGCTTTTAAAGGGAAGAACATTGAAGAAGAGGCGTTGAGTGGGGTAGAAACCAGGTTCGATAGGGATGATGAAGGCATCTTGTACTTCAAAGGAAGAGCTTGGGTCCCAAAGATCAACGGGCTGAGAGAAGTATTAATGAATGAAGCTCACAATTCAAAATACTCGATTCATCCAGGAGCGGATAAAATGTACCAAGGTCTAAAAAGGGACTTTTGGTGGTGGGGATGAAAGGTGATGTAGCCCTATATGTGAGCCGATGCATGACTTGTGCGATGGTCAAAGCTGAGCACCAAAAGCCAGCTGGACTTTTAAAGTAGCCGGAAATTCCCGAGTGGAAGTGGGAGCAAATAGCAATGGACCTAGTGACGAAGTTGCCTCGGACAAAGAAAGGTCACGATGCTATATGGGTGATTGTTGATCGCCTTACGAAATCAGCCCATTTCATCCCCATCAAAGAAGATTGGAACACTGAGCGTTTAGCGCGTCTGTACGTTGAAAAGATTGTGACATTGCATGGTGTACCTCTGTCCATAATATCCGATAGGGATGGTAGGTTTACCTCACGTTTCTGGGGTCTTGTGCAAGAAGCAATGGGCACTACGTTAGCATTAAGCACGGCTTACCACCCACAAACGGATGGACAAAGTGAGCGTACAATACAAACGCTGGAGGATATGCTAAGGGCTTGCGCATTAGAATTTAGTGGAAGTTGGGATGAACACTTGCCATACGCGGAATTTACTTACAACAATAGTTATCACTCTAGCATACAGTGTGCGCCGTTTGAAGCTCTATACGGGCGTAAATGTAGATCACCCATGTGTTGGGTAGAGGCGGGTGAGAGAAGCCTAGCTACCGTTGACTTTATCCAAGAGACAACAGACAAAGTGGCGATCATTAAAGAAAAGCTTAAAGTCGCAAGAGATCGGCAAAAGAGTTTTGCGGATCAAAGGAGGAAGCCCCTAGAATTTGAGGTTGGCGACAAGGTACTATTAAAGGTGTCGCCATGGAAGGGAACCGTAAGGTTCGGCAAAAGAGGAAAGTTGAGCCCCCGATACATTGGGCCATTTGAAATTGTTGCTAGAATAGGCCCCATAGCCTATAAGTTGAAATTACCCCAAGAATTGGGAGATGTTCATGACACATTCCATGTGTCGAACTTGAAGAAATGTGTGGCGGATGATTCGAAAGTGGTCCCACTTGAAGAACTACGTATGGAGGATAAGCTCCAATTTCGTGAGGAGCCAATAGAAGTTCTCGATCGCGATGAGAAACGCCTAAAGAGAAGCAAGATCCCTATTGTTAAAGTTAGATGGGATACGAAAAGCGGACCCGAATTCACGTGGGAGCGCGAGGACTTTATACGCGAGAAATATCCGCACTTACTCCCTAAGCAAATTCAAATTCCGAGACGGAATTCTTCTAAGGGGGTAAGGATGTAACAACCCTACTTTTTAACATTATATATGTGCTAGTTATGTTGTCTATGATCCCGCAAGCCATAGTTATACTTGAAGCTAGTAGATAATGCCCCTAAATTAGCAATCTAAGCTATTGTTCAATTCTAAATTTGATTTATAAAATACCATTGAACAAAAATTTCATTGATGATTAATCAAGTTATAAATGATAAAATGAGCCTCACAAGTTGAGATATCAATCAAAATTCTTATAAATGTCCAACAAATCAATCACCAAACCAATGTAAGTAAATATGACATGAGAATAAAGATTTCTATCTCAAAGTATATTTATAAATTAATATGTACATAAAAGTGTTTAAATAATAATAAGTATATATATATATGCTTAAAATAAATACAAGTTTATAAATAAAGGCTTATGTAACAAATCAAAAATACAAAAATATATACATACACACACATATACACGACATATATATATACACATACTAAAATGAAAATTTACTTACACTACAAACAAATACCATTTAACCTTACAAAATATATATACACCTACATCTAACAAATATATACATTATATACACAAATTATATATAAAAAAAAAGACACAAAACCCTTCATTACACTCCTTCTGTTAGAAATCCAAAAATAGTGATAAATTGTAATTTAGATTAGAGGACTTTCTTGTTATTAAGTCATAGATAAATGATCACTAAGGTTGAGGGGCTAATTGTGATAATTAGCATAATTGTATAGTTAGCCTATAAATACCCCCTCACACCTTAGAGATCATAACCTAACAACCAACATTGTAAAAACACACACTCATTAATTCCAATCAGCCAATTTCATACGTACTTTCTCTCTCAAACACACACAAACACCAAGAACACACACTCACCAACCGCCATTGATGAATTGAATTCAGTGATAGAAATCGTGTTTTAACAAGTGGTATCAGAGCAAAACATCATTCTGATGACGATCCATAACTGAATTCTGTCACAAATTCATCAAAAATCAAAATTATTCACATTTTCTGTTCGTCTTTTTCACCTACTGGTTCATCAAAATTCACACTTCAAATCACATAAAATCACAGTTATTTGTTCACCAATAGATTCGTGGTTGTTGAAAACATAATCCTATCAAGTTTCATGTTCCAATTCAATCTAATTCTCGAGATTGAATTTTGAGTTTTTTGGCGCGAATTTGAGGGATTTGAATCTGTTGTGTTTTGTGTTGAATTTTGTTCGTAAATTTGTTGCGGATGTGAATACAATCAATTTGCAAGTGATTTCGTGATCTAACTCCCAGTAATTCAAAAGATATTGAAGCTTTTAAAGTCGTTAATGGAGTTTTTGATTAAAACTGTGTTGTTGATGAAGAAGATGACCTCAGGACGACTTTGGCTAGGACGATCTTCACAAGATCGTCTCAGCTTTGAATATTCATTTTTCATACTTAGTGCTGTGTGGCTTGTAGGACGATCTCCTCAAGATCGTCTTGACAAGTGGTTGTGTTGTGAAGTGTTTGATTGTGGCTAACTAATCCAGAAGGATTGGTTTGGTCAATTCAAATTCTTGGAAAGAAGAACAAGACGATCTTCACCAAGATCGTCTCATCATTCTGAAGTTAAGACGATCTTCACCAAGATCGTCCCATTTCTACTGAACTTAAGACGATCTTCATTCAAGATCGTCCCAGTTCTTTGAATCGTTTCATTCCAAAAAACCGTTTCATTTCAAGACCGTTTCATTTCAAGATCGTTTCATTTTCAAACTTAACCAAATTTCACCAACAATCCAAGGACGATCTCACCTAGGACGATCTTGCATAGGACGATCTTACCTAGAACGATCTCACCCAGGACGATCTTCTCAAGATCGTTTCATTTCCTGTTTCTTCAATTCTTAATTCATTTCAATCTTTTCAACTCAAATCAATTTCAAATGGCTTCTCGTGAAGCTTTGGCATTGGGTTCAGATACAAGACCTCCAGTTCTCTACCGTGGTTCCTATGGACTATGGAAGAAAAGATTTATGGACTATGTGGAAAGTCAAACAAATGGTCACATGATGAAAGATTCCATCCTTAATGGACTTGCCGTTCATCGCCATCCCACAACTGATGCAATTATTCTAACTCATGATCTTTTGAATGCTGAACAAAAAGATCGAACAGCTGCAGATAACAGAGCTAGGTCATGTTTATACAAAGCTCTACCGGATGAAATCTATGGCTCTGTTGATTCTTATGATACAGCCAAGGAAATATGGGATGAGGTGGCTAGACAGATGGAAGGAGCTGACGTGACTTCGACGATAAGATTGACCAATATTTTGACTGAGTTTGACAACTTCACCAAAATGCCAAATGAATCTCTTGAGGCTGTCTACTACAGATTCTGCAATGTCATAAATGAACTGAGGAAGAACAATGTCAAGAAAACCGAGATTGAGTTAAACATCAAATTCATCAAAGCTCTTGGTCCAGAATGGGAAGATTTTGGAACACAGATCAAGCAACATCAAAATCTGACCAAGTTCACCATTCATACTCTTTATGAATCTTTCAAACTCAATGAAAACCAAGTCCTAAACAAAGCTTCATCAAGCAAAATGCCAGAAGTTGTATCTACTGATCCTTTGGCATTGATAGTTGAGAAGAAGATTTCTGAGGCTCTTAAGAGGCAAATGGTAGTTGTTTCTTCATCTGATGAGGAGGGAGATGATCTGATGGCTACAAGAGATGGTGTTTCGGATGAACTATATCAAGCTCTTGCCGCGGTAACAAAGCATTTCAAGAGAAAATTTTACAAAGCGAGGCCAACAAACAACAATCTCCGCACTTCGTCTACAAGTGCATTTCCCAAGAAGGAACACTATCATCCTAAGAGTAATGAGCAAGGAGAAGCTAATGGATTCAAACATGGTGAAAAGAAGGAAGCTTATGAGAAACAAATTGTTGAGAAGGGTAAGGCATCTGACAAAAAGTGCTACAATTGTGGTATTCCTGGACATTTTGCCGTTGATTGCAGACAACCTCGAAAGCGGAATTATGAGTATTACAAGCAGAAAATGCTGTTAGCCAAACAAGTTGAAGCAGGACATGCATTGCTCGCTGAAGATGACAAATGGCTATTACTCACAGATGATGAAGATCAAGATCTCTCTGCTAATGTTTGCTTTATGGCAAGGTTGGCCAAGGACAAAGTCTTTGAAGCAGAAAGCACTGATGATGAATACCCAGATGATGAGGTAACTCTTGACTCTACTTTTTCTTTGATTAAGGACAAAGAGTCATGTAGATTAGCTTTATCAAATTTGACAACTCATATCAATTCTTTAGCCAACAAAAACAAAAAGTTGAAAAATAGTATTTCATTTTCTAAAAGTGAATTTTCAAAACTTCTTGAAGAACACTCAAAATTACTTTTTGAACATGATGCTATTAAACAAGATTTTCAAGCATACAAAGACAAGATGTTGGTTAAAGAATGTGAGTTGAATGTCTCTCCAAATTCTAAGTTATTACAAAAATGTCAAAATCTTGAAAAGACCATTCATGATCTTGAAAAGGCCAATCAAGATCTTGAAATTCAAAAGACCAATGAATGGCTTCGGGCAAATGCAAGACAAATGGATGTTGATATTCTTAATAAGAAGCTCCAAGAAGCTAAACCAAATAATGTTGAATTCGAAAGGAAGATTTCTGATTTAAATCATAATTGTTTTCTAAAAGGCATTGAGATTGAGAATCTTGAAAAACAAATTGAGGAATTTAAAAAGAATATACTTTTCTATCAAGAAAAGTTATATAAAGTTGAACAAAATCCTCTCTTGAATTTCACTGCCTATTTCAACAAGTCAAAAATTGACAAAACAGATCTTCTTTTCGGGTTGGGATTTGAGAATATCACACCATTACAAAAAGCCAAAGAGGAAATTGAACCCCTGTATGATGAAAAATTTCTACGACTTGGTATGATACAACAATTTATTCGTCCATTGAATGACGAATTTGAGACTGATGAAGTTGAGAGAATACCAAATCAAGAATTTTTGGTTAATTATGATGCAATAAATGATTCATACAAAACTAGAGAATCTTCAATTTTCAAATTGGAAGAAATTGAATCAAATTTTCAAAACCAAGAATCTGTCGGTATTCCACCTAAACCAACTAAAATGTATCTTCCAACCACATTTTTGGAAAAACAAATAGAAGGTTTACAACAAAAGGTGGAATCTCAACAAAAAGTTATTAATCACCTCAAGTCTCAAAGTCCAAATTCAGAGGATAAATGTATTGTTGTTGATACTAAGAAAGTTTGTGAGAATGTTTCTACTCAAACTGACCAAAGTGCTTTAGTAGACAATTCTACCCAAACTACTTGTGATTCATCCACCAATACCTCTACTCAGACCTTGACTGATTCTCTTGAATGTACTTGTCAAAATACTGCTACATTTATAGCTGATGATTATGTGCAATCTGATTTATCTGATAAAGAACTTGCACATAGTTTAGTTTTGATATGGTACTTCTATAGGTTTTTCACATGCAACACTGTTGATAAGTTAGTTGTTCACCCTAAGCCTAGTGCTAGTATAGGTGTTGATACGTCTACTCAATTTTCTTGTGAGACCAAAGATGTGTCAGTTCAAGTTGACCTAATTTCTGAGACTACCCATGATGTGAAGTTGGACACCAAGATTCCTGATTTTTCAAAACTTTCAAATGAATTTGAAACTAATCAATCTCCATTGAAATTCTCTTTTTCAAAAGATTTCACAAAGGATGATTTTGATAAATTCATGGAGGGAGAATATGTTTTTAATTCAGAAACTGAGAAAAAGATTGAATCTACCAAAATCAAAGTTGAAACAAAAGTGGAATCTCAAAAACCATTGTCCAAAGCTCCAACTTCATATTACTCAAAGAAACGAGTTAAGACCAAACTCGTCAAGACTGAACCAAAGACCATTAAGTTAGAAACCTTTGTTGCTACCCCAGTGAAACATGTCAAAGAGAACAAGCTGAGACCCCACACAAGACAAAGTACACCAAAGTGAAACTTCCAAAAGACTATTCAAATGCTTCTAAATCTAGCTCTCAATCTAGCTTTATACCTAAGGTGTCTAAGTCTAGCTCAGTTTCGCTAACTAAGGATGCATCAAATGGTACAACTAGATATAGGGATAGATATGGATGGTTTTCTCATGATAAACCAAAGAAGCAAGAAGTTTCCTCACCTCCAAAAGATTCCAAAAATATGAAAGTGTTTAAAACTCCTAGTTCTAATTTTCAAAGTTTCAATTCAACAGGTGGAAAGAGCTTAACTAGTGGTGCTAAATGGGTTGCTAATACTTTAGTACCTAAGATCACTAGTAATCAAAAGGATGTTGAGAAAAAGAAGAAAAGAAGGAGGAGAAAAGCTGTTAATAGGAGGAAGGGTGTTCCTGTTAATCAAAACAATTCATCTTTGTTAAAAAATGTTGAATGTGCCAAGGCAAGGCCTTGTGAGCTTGTAAACAATTTTAATTCTCGTGTGGTTGATGTGAATGCTTGTAGACATGTTACTTTCAATTCTTATGTGAATGTTCGTACTTTTTATTCAAATGTGTTTGTTGATAATGTGCTTGTTAATGCTTATGTTGATTCAAAAACATGTTTGAATGCGCATCCTAAGTTATATACCCTGCCTGTTTTATCTAACCATAAAGGACCCGTCTTCAAGTGGGTACCTAAAAACGGTTAAATTTCTTTGATTGCAGGAAATAACCATCTGTGTTGGATACTCGATTCCGGGTGTTCGAAGCACATGACTGGAAATAAATCTTTGCTGAAGAATTTTGTTGAACGATTCATGGGAACAGTTCGCTTTGGAAACAACAATTTCGCTCCTATCTTAGGTTATGGAGACATTGAACGAAATGGGATTATCATCAAGAAAGTTCACTATGTTGAAGGATTAAGTCACAACTTGTTCAGTGTTGGACAATTCTGTGATAACAATCTTCAAGTTCTTTTTCGAAAATCTCTTTGCAAAGTCCAAACCTTAGATGGAGTTGATATTCTTTGTGGTGATCGTGACGATAACCTTTTTACCGTCAATCTCGATGATAACCAACCAACCGATAATATTTGTCTCATTTCAAAGGCTACTTCAAAGAATTCTTGGTTATGGCATAGAAGGCTTTCTCATCTGAATTTCCAAACCATCAATACTTTGGTCAATAAGCATCTTGTTGAAGGCTTACCTGACTATAAGTATGAAAGTGAGCATGTTTGTCCTTCTTGTGCTATTGGGAAGATTAAGAGAGCTTCTCATAAACCGAAGAAATCTCCAAATTCTTTAGCACCTCTTCATTTGCTTCACATGGATCCTTGTGGGCCGATGAAAGTACAAAGCCGAAATGGGAAGAAATACATCTTGGTTATTGTTGATGATTATTCAAGATATACTTGGGTCAAATTCCTTGCATCCAAAGATGAAACAACTCAGATGTTGATAGATTTCATCACCAATACTCAAGTAAATCTTCAACTTCCAGTTCGTTACATCCGTTCGGATAACGGTACTGAATTCAAGAATGTTGTTTTTGATGAATTCTGCAAATCCAAAGGTATTACTCATCAATTCTCAGCAGTTCGCCCCACAACAAAATGGTGTTGTTGAAAGGAGAAATCGATTGCTGGTGGAAGCAGCAAGGACAATGCTTGCTTATTCCAAATTGCCATCCAATATGTGGGCTGAAGCTGTTGACACTGCTTGTCACACTCAGAATCGGTCCATCATCAATCAGCGTTTTGAAAAGACTCCTTATGAGGTTGTTAACAAACGCAAACCCAACATCAATTACTTTCATATATTTGGGTGTGTTTGTTACACTTTGAATGATCGGGAGAATCTTGGAAAGTTCGAGAAGAAAGGTGATGAAGGATATTTTGTTGGTTATTCCAAAACATCAATTGCCTACCGAATCTATAATCGTCGAACAAACACAATTCAAGAGACGATGAATGTTTGGTTTGATGAGATGTCAGGCATGATTTTTGAGCAAGAAAGTTTGCTACCAACAAGTAATGATCCAAGTGCTTCAAGTACTTCTACAAGGAACTCTACCTTAGCTTCTAAATTCAAGAAGTTTCCAACTCCAACAAGTGATGAATTAGATATTCTTTTTGAAGAATTCTACAATTCAAAACCGATTCATGATCAAGAACCTCAAGTCATCGTTGAACCAATTCAAAACAATGAACCTCTTCATAACAACGATCCAGTTCCTGACAACATTCATGAATCTTCATCAAGTTCTTCTGAGAAAGAATCCTCTTCTAATGATTCTTCTCCACCATCCTCTCCTGATAATTCTTCTCAGGTGAATGTTCAAGAACAACCTTCTCAATTTACTCAGACAACAAATCCTTTGAACACTCCAAATGTGTATGTACCACTTGACTTTGATCATCCAGCTTATGAGGAAAGAGTTATACCAAGTTATGATTCTATCTCTCAACAAAACTCAAGTTTCAATGATGGTGATGTTGATCTTCAACAACAAGATCCTCTTCCTCATGATCACAAGTGGATACGTATGCAGAAATACCATCCTACTGATCAAAT
>CM067173.1:130489654-130539921 GCA_034093135.1 Erigeron breviscapus
ATGGGTGGCTCGTGATACCACTGTTGGAATATATAACTAAATATCATTATTCACGAGTACGCAACGGAAGCAAATCAAACCATGTAATCAAATAATTAACCTTGAAATAGGATTAAGGATTACCTTTTAGCGTAGATGATAAAGTGAAGAACTTTAAATGATTTGAAGTAAATCCCTCTACGATTGCACACTAGACACCATTGTATTGTATGCTAGTACCCGAATCACGAACAAACCCTTTGTTTATACCCTCTTCATTCGAAACCCATGAACCGAAAATATATATGTTGCCGTGAAACAATACTATCACAATTAATGCTATACATGCATTAATTAAATGAAAGATCATGTGATAAATTGAAAAGGCACAAAACCGAAATCCCTTTTGGGGTTTTGGTTCGGTTCGACCGAAAGGAAAAAAAGGGAGAAAAGGAGGTGAGTTTTTCTTGTGTGAATTGATGCAAAAACCCTTAGACTTAAGCATCTATTTATAGGGTGAAATTAGGGTTTAATGACTTTGTAAACAAGTCACCTTAACCCCCATTTTGAGCCATCAAAACCGGCCCCCCTCTATGGATTTAGAGCCCAACTCTAATTTCCATATTTCACAATTAAACCCTCCTTTTGATTAATTAAATATAATTAACCCCTTAATATATTTAAATTAATCATTTCGTGATTATATTTTAATTAATATATTACACAATATACTAATCAATAATATAAGGTTACCGTGTCATTTCGTGTGACCCCGTAGGCTTAAATCATTTCCGGACATACGTTCATTTTACGTGATCACATACTAACATATAATGTATGTATTGATGTACATTGTATGTAATTACATATATGTAATTCCTAAACATACCCGTACATACATATACTGCATTTTATATGTATCGTGTATATATGTATGTACGTATAATACATGTATATGTACATATAAATGTATTTAAGACTGCAGATCTATCCATAAAACACATACATGTCATACATAAGTATATATATCATTAGTACACACGACATACCTACATCTCATACATACTTATATATACGCACAGTACCTACATATCTCACATATATATCTACATACATACATAGACGATATATAATATTCAATCACCAATATACTAAAACAAGATTGAAGGAGTTTTAAAGTATGTGGCGCAAGCTATATAAAGTCATGTGTCGTTTTGATTTAATATTTTTAAAATATATTTATACTCCTTAATGAAATAATATAAGGACATCTACCCAATTTACCCTTCACTTAATTCATTAAGTATAACCATCTAATACACTTAATGAAATAATTTACAAAATAAATCACCAACCCTACCACACGACCACCAGCACTTTAATTTAACCAGGGAGATAGTTAGCCTTTAGTGAACTACTTGTGGATTGTGATCAGAAGGTTTGTTACGAAACCGTCTTATAATTTTGTTATTGAGTAATTATGGTTTGTCTTATATTGCTTCACATATCGGTCTTCTTCTTTGTTTATCCATTTTTACATCGGGAAATTTTGCAATTTGTGTGTAGCAGAGATTGTTTCTTTATGTCATTTGCAGTGTGATCTAGCCGAAAAGAATTCGAGTGATGCTGGCTGCAATGGTCGGCTAATAAACAATGCATTCAAATATATAATGAAGGCTGGTGAAATTAAAAAAGAATGATGCCTGTCACTTTAATAAATTCAAAATCTCTGCATCTGTAGCGATTTTTACAGTCTTTAGCGAAGATGGAGAGCAACTAATTGTTGCCAATTTGGTCAAACGTGGCCCTCTTACAAGTAACTATTTTACCATATCATCATTATCATGTAGTAAGTTATACTAATATCTATCATTATTTAATCTTTAACTTAAAATACTAATATGATCTATATTATAAATTTCACTCAAAAATTAGTGCAAAAAGTCGACAACGCTTTTCAAATTAAACCGATAGTTCTTGGACCAAGAGGATTTTTTTTGAAGCAAATTGGTTTGACGGGTTTATAAGCATGTCAAATGATTCACTTCAAGTGATTACCCAACACATCTACAATCTTGGGCCAGGTATTGTTAATCATCAGAAGGAATTGTTATTATGAGTCAACAATACACAAATGTCAACATCAAACACTAACTGTACTATTTTTATTTGTTTGTAATTTTGTATCAATTATAGGTAGCGTTATAGCGACAGTCGCTTGATTGAGAAAATACTTGACCCATCATACCTGGATGGAGGATCATAAACCTATATTTTAGCGTCATAGCGATAGTTGCTTGATTGAGAAAATATTTTGAAAATATGTGAAACTTCAGCAGTGGCTTTGGGGTAAGCGAAGCTGGAGGTGTTTCTTAACCAAGTCACCAATCCTCTTGTGTTCAGCTTTTGGTATGTTTTAGCAGATAGTTATTGGATCAGTGGTTTCACTCACATCTCATGAATCATTGATCTTAAAGTTCAATATTGTTAGTCAAAATGCCTTAACACGCTGTGTACAAACTTATTGTATAGGTACCTGGATCAACTTCGGATGGCAGCCTCCTATGATACTAAAACGTATTGTAGACAAACATTAATAGAAGGAATTACGGACTCCTTAACACTAACACAGTATATTTGTCCTAAATCCTGATTACTACAAATAGTTTATTTATGACTAGATATACGAAAACATCAAAAGTTGAACTTTTGACTTGCTATGGCAAACATCCCGACTATTTTTTACTAGAAAAATTTCACATGATGATTATATTTTATAATGCAGTCCCCTTCTTTTGTATCAGCTAATGGGAAGACGCGTTCTATGGATACGTTTCCATGGTACAAACTTCCTATAACCTGAACTCTTGAAAAGATCCACATCTATGAAAACGTGTGTACTTTCAATGTAACTAATGGTGTTTTATTCGCTTTGGCAGAAGGGGGTAACTTTGTTGTGGATTAACCCTGAGCGTATTACACCGACTGAAGGTGGTCTTCCAATTGATAATGTCACAATAGTAGTGGCATCAAACAACAAATTAATCAAACACGCAGAACACACTCCTCTAAACTCGAAATTAGCCAATTGACAAGAGAAGAGTATCACCTAACAACAAAAGATGGGAACTCACATGGTAACATACTTCGTCAAAGTTGGAAAGAGTTAATTGTAAATTCTACGGGGATCATCCCTTCACTAGATCGATAGAAGTAAGTTGTAAGCCTCACAAGCCCGATTATTATTGCTCCTTTCTAAAATAGTATATGTTGAGTTTGTTTTATTGGTCACATTAAGACACTTTTATTGTTTTAGTTTACAAGTTTTGAGATGGGTGACTATTTATTGCTGGATAGATTAGCTTAAGTATGAAGATTTGAGACAAAAGTAGTAATTCGTTTAAGTGTAATCAAATATAGAAACTTTTGTTTATATTTTCCTAATTATGCCCGGGTAGTCACCCGGGTTGATTAGCTAGTTAGTAAAAACCACCGAGAACAATCGTCCGAATTACTCTCAGTCTCAATTTTGAGTTTTGAACTTTTGATGATGACTTAGCTGCTGTTTTTTCTATCCCCACCAAGGTTGGAGAACTCGTGACTCAGGATCGGATCGGTGAGGGGGGAGTCACGAGTTTTTAAAAACTCGGATCAGAATCGGGGAGAACCCGGATCGGGTTTTTATATAGAAAATTTATAGTTTTTGAAATTATATGGAATAAACTTCAAACTTAAAACATAATTGTTTAGAAACTTTAATATAATACTTCAAAGTTCAAACTTCATTCATTAGAAACAAATTTTTTTTTTATACCAAAGTTGACCCGAGTTTTGACCCGATCCGACCGATTTTTGACCGATCCGGCCGATTTTTGACCGATCCAGGCGAGTTTGACCGAGTTTTACAAGCGACCAAGTCGTTGACCGAGTTTTCACCCGATTCTAGCCAACTCGACCCGTTTAACCCCCGATTCCGATTCCGAGTTCCCGGCCGAGTCGGCCGAGTTTTACAACACTGATCCCCACACATATCATGGCTAAAAGGATAAACCCTCATTTAGCCACGTGGCAAACGTTCATCCCTTTGCTAACCCTCCCACGTTACCAAAATATAAAAAAAAATCACAAAATATCACCAACAAAATTTCATTATTTTTTTTTAATCCAACAATGGCTTCTACAACAATGCTTTCATCATCAAGTCTCAAACTTTATTCAAATTTCATCTGTTTCTCACCATTAAAACCCATTTTTACATATTTTAAACATCTTAATTCTGCCACCAGCAGTATATGGGATTTCAAGAAACACCCATTAAAACTCAATGCATCTTTCAATGAAATATCAGATGATTTGTTAGAAAAGACACTTCATTTAGACAAATTTCCAATTTTTAAAAATGGGTATGACCAGTTTCAAAATATAACACAAGATTTACCAGACAGTGAAAAATGGGGTGTGTTTGTTTTTACTGGTTTACTTTGGATATATTTAACAGCTAGGCCAGGTGTACTTATAGGTGCTATAGATACATATATATTAGCAAATATACAAAAAGTGTTTGATGGGATTTTAGGGAGAAGAAGTTTAAAAAGTAGGGATTTTTTGATTGGTGATAAGTTGGGTGAAGGATCATTTGGTGTTGTGTATTCAGGTGTTGTGGTGCCTAAGAATGTTAGTATTGAAGAAAGAGCAAGAAATAGTGGAAGTAAAAGGAAGCAACTTGAAAAAGATGAAAGAATTAAAGAAAAAGTTATACTTAAACAGGTGGAAAAATAAATTTAAGATTTTTGGTAAATTTTATGTTAAGTTTTAGAGTAAATTACATTTTTCGTCCCTAAAGTTGGCACGTTTTTCACTTTCAATCCCTAAAGTAAAAAATATCAATTTGCATCCTTAAAGTTGGAAATTTTTTGCAATCGTGGTCCTTCCCATAGACGTCGTTAATTTTTGGCCGTTAACGTACGCACGTGTTAAACACGTGAGGGCATTAATGTCTTTTTCCCTTTACACTTGAGGGACTGCAAATGCAAAACGTGACATGTTCAGGGACGAAAGTTGCAATTTACTTTATCTATTATCATTATCTTTCATCTCATCTAAATCCAACCGGCGACTTTTATTCCGGTCATTTTCTCCGCCGAGATGGCCTAGTGGTTAGACTATCTGATGTAATCACAAGAAGTCTCGGGTTTGAATGTTCCTAGTGATGATATACCCTCCCAGCGGTACGCAGCATCTGTAACGAAGGCTTCTGCAGTAAGACGGAAGGGATAAGAATTACTCCCCTAAAAACTCGGGATTTGATTTTATCATTTCTAACTGATAACTGGGGAAATAATATCCCTGGCCTCCTCCTTAGGAAACCTAAAGAGGCCTACTTGTTTTAGAAGACTATTCCTCCCTATAAAAGGAGAACGAAAAGACCTTGAAAGGCATCACACACATACTCGATCACATATAGATCAAACATCTGTTCGATTGGCGTAAAGAGGCTAGAACCCTACCTTCGGGGAACCGCCAATGAACAACCCCAAAACACCCATCATCCAATTTTTACCCTAATCCCGGTTCGGGGCACAAACATTTGATGCCATCCGTGAGACCCCATACTTGGATCCCAAAACCACCTTCGATTCTGTTTTTTGCGTCGAACCAAGAATAGGAAGAAATGGCCGATGTTCCACCAGGATTTGGGCAAGATTCCCATCAGGCGGCCGGAAACGAACCTGGGGGAAATACTCCCCCCAGATCTGGACCAGCAACTGAAGCGCCTACCAATGGCGATCGACAGGCGAATCGCCAGACCGACGAAAACTCAGGACGATCAACCCAGCCGCAGGGTGAACAAGGCGGGTTCTCCCGGGATCTCCGCCTAGGATCCCACAATTATTCGATCCAGATTATATTCTTCGGAATTATAGTCACATTCAGGAGACTATGAGACATCTGCGAAGGATCGGAGCATTGGGCAGCACCAGTAGGGTATTAAATTTCGATGATGAAACGGAGGATGACTACGATGCAGAAACTCCTCCAAGAGGGTCCCGTCGATACCCTCAAGACGTTAGGTCCAGGGTCAGAGCCGGTTATGGCTTTGGATTGAACAGTGATGGCCTTCGTCACCGAACCCCTCCGCACCGGACGCAGCCTGAAGCGGCCGAAACCTCCAGACCAGAAGATACAGCTCCCATTGGGGCTGACGCACAAACTAATGTTCCCCAAGGCCCCACAGGGCCTGGGGACCAACAATCCAACATACCGCAAGCGGGATCCGTTCCCGTGCAGAACGCTCAGTATGTCCCCTTGGGTACCGGAGGGAATAGCACCAATCCGGAGTATAATACCCCGGCCGAATACAGTTTCCCATCAGGAAGCTATCAAGGGTCTCAAAGCCAAAATTATGGAAGCACGTACGGACCGCAGCCAGGAGCACAACAACATAACTCCCAACAATATGGAACCCAGCCTTCGAGCAACCGCAGGGAGGTCCGTATGGCAATCAACCAATGGGACAAGCACAGGCCCATCAGTACTACGCGTCACAGTATGCCACCCCGATCCAGGGGACCTCGCAGGGCATCGGAGGACCGCAGTATGTCACGCAGACCCCTGGGTCCATGCCAAATCAAGGATCGTATGGTCCTCAGAATTGGGGGGCTCATGTGTATCAGTACGTATTGGAGCTACAAACGGTCGGAGGGAATCTCGAGAACTCCCCGTTTGTTTCCTGGATACAAAATTATCCCCTCCTTAAGGATTTAAAGTATCCCTCACACCTGGGGACGTATGACGGGAAGAGTGACCCGGATGATTTTCTTGAAGCATTTGAAGGAGCCGCAGAAATAAAGGTATGGAACGTACCAGTTGCGTGCCAAATGTTCAGATATGCACTCAAGGGGGACGCCAGGGAATGGCTGAAAAATGTAGCGAACGGGTCCATCACCAGTTTCGATGACCTGAAAGAAAAATCCAGGGCCCGTTTTAGCCAACAGAAGAAACACAAGAAAATACACGTGGCGGCTCATGGAATAAAGCAGAGAGACACGGAGGGTTGCAGGGCATTTATTGATCGGTTCACCACTGAAACAGAGGATATTGTGGACCTCCCTGAGTCACAGAGGATATCAGGACTGTTACATGGCCTCCGGAGCAGAGGATTAGTCGAGTTCTTATACAGGGATCTCCCGAAGACATACGAAGCAGTCCAGAAGAGAGCTCATGTGTACTTGGATGCTAGGGACACCGCCTCAAAGGGAGACACTAGCCCCCCACAGGAAAAAGAGCTCTCGACAAGCAGAAAAGGAAAGTGGGGAAATGACAAGGAAAAAATAAGGTATAACCCGTACTACAAAGACGACAAAGGGTACCTCAAGGTTAACCTTCCGGAAATGCAAAAAAGCCCGAAAGAAATACTGCTCACTGAAAGTGTTGCAAAGACTTTCCCCACACCGCCCAGACTAAGCGAAAGGAACAGGAGAGACCCAGAGAAGTACTGTGAGTTTCACAGAGACCATGGCCATGACACGAATGCATGTTGGCAGCTCCGGAAGGCCATAGAAGAAGCAATTAACGAAGGAAAGTTGTCACACTTGGTGAAAAGTGTCAGGCAACAGCAGAGCTCCAAGAAGGAGGACGAAGTGGATGAAAAGAAGGGTCCTGAGAAAACCATTTATACTATCATAAAAAACAAGCCTGGGACAGGACGCCCGCTCCCGAAAACCTACAAGGGAGACATGACGAGGATCACATTTCCGTCAATCTGTAACGGTAAGGCCTTTAGGGACCCCCTGGTAATTTTGGTACTTTTGGAAATATCAAAGGTCAAGCAAATAATTATAGACACGGGAAGCGAATGCAACGTCCTGTACGAAAAAGCATTCTGGAAGTTACATCCTGTGTCACGGATGAACTTCAGAAGGACAGAAGCTTCGGTACAAGGGTATTCCGGGGATACAGCTAAACCAATAGGGAAGCTGTAGGTAAAGATGACAATTGGAAAGGGGCGCTGGGAACGAACTGAGAAGATAACGTTCTTGGTGGTCAGTGGAACCTCGCCTTTCCAAGCAATCCTAGGAAGACCTGGAATCCAGAAATTCGAGATGATCATGTCTGTGGTACATGGTATGATCAAGTACGAATCAAATAGAGGGATAGGGACCTTGGTGACAAAGGCAAAGAAATTATCTGAAGAAGGCCAAGATGGCCCCCATTGGCTCTCATGGAGCGAAGGACCTTATTATGGGCGCTTGGACGGATAGTATTCGCCCAAAAAGTAAGCCCCATTCACAGGACGTATTAGTTTTCCATTATTATAAAGCCTAGAGGATATGGTATGTAACCTCCCTTATATTATTAAATAAAGGCTTCTTATTTTTTATCAATACATTTTCTTTTTTGAGAAAATATGCATATATGCACAAAAAGTAAACGAAACACAATATGCATACTAAATATATGCATCAAAATGGGGACGCCCATATAATCAAACTCCGGAGACTAAAATGACCAATATATAGTCCAAACAGACACCTGCAAAACGGATATATCCATAAGATAAGTATGCAAATTAGTAGGTGCTAAAAGCATGACAAAAGTGCAAAGCAGTCATAACTGCTCAAAAGACAGCTTTTAAGCTGCAAACATCCATAACAAACAGCTACTAAGCTGCATAATATTCACAAGACAACCTATAAGACTGCAATCATCAAAAGTCAACAAACCGCAGTTCCTAAACTGCAGTTCAAAATATTCAGCTATAAGCTGCAGACACAGAAAGCTAAATTGTTCAAAACAGCATCACAAGCTGTAGGCAAAAGACAAATTGTTCATCATGGCACAATCGCCAAATCAAGGCACGCATGCCATGGAATCACTACTGAGGGTCGACTTCAATTTAAGGAGCAATGGAGTCAGGCACAATTTTTAGCAAATCATCAACAGCAGCATTGGGACCAGCAATAACTCTATCCAGGAAAGGAAAGACAGCCTCTTTCCACCTCTGGTCAGCCAGGTCAAGCCTATGAGCAGCATCAGCAATATAATCAGCCCTGCAGTGCGTATCGCATTTCCCCTCTGCTGCAAATTCCTCTAACACAGTGGCCCTCTCCTCAGCTCTTTCAGCAGATGTTACATCACCCAATAACTGCCCAACCTCATCAGAATACAACAAAGATTTACTTACATAAGGGATAACCTCCGTCACAAGTCTAACTTTCTCATTCTTCAACAACTCAACCTCGCTACGCAAAATTTTATTGCTTTCATGCTCTGCAGACAATTCTTGTTGGACCTTCAACACAGTTTCTTCACGAACAGTAGCCTCAACCTTCAGATCATTCATCTTCTGCTTCAAATCCTGCACGATGTCAGATGATTCAACAGAAGTAACAAACCTAGCCTCCCTTGCCCTCAGATCTTCAGCAGTGGCCAACAGGGACTGCACCTCCAAGCTTTTTGACCTAAGATCCACAGACATCCTGGAAAAGCGCTCGGAAACGACTGCATCAAGATAAGAGTGGAATTGGCGATCTTTCTTGAAAACGCGCAGGAATGTCTCATTATCCATGTTTTCTATTTTCTTCACATCCTCAGCATTCATATCCTCACCATCCAGCCAATTGAGAATCTCTTGGTCATGAACATCTGCAGTACATAAATGTTACATATAATATTGCAGAAAGGAAAAACTTCAAAATTATGTAAATAAAGAAAGGAATTACACCTGTCCTCGGCACAGAAGGCTTGCGGAACTCAGCAACTTTGGCATCATCTCCAACTTTCCTCCTCTTCAAGCGACCTGCAACGGATTGGGGGACACTGGAGCCAGGAACCTCCTTTTTCTTCTTCCTCTTATCAGCAGCAGAAGCTTCAACGACTTCACCTCAGGGCTCAGACACATCAATATTCAGGATGGGTGAATTAACAGCACTAGAAACCTCAGGGGGTTCGCTACGCACACCAGACGAACCAGCATCAGCAACACCACTACCCTGTCCCTCAAGACGAGGTACCACAGTTACCTCCTTCACACCCTTCACCACAAACTTCCTGAAAGTCATGTCTGCAACAGACAAATATCAACAATACCATCAAAACCAAATAATAAAACATTACAACACACAACAGACAGAAAATCCTTACCATCAATATCTACACCACCAGGCAAGGTACCACTCACCATGGCTTTATACAATATAACATCAGGATACAATGCAACCTTTATGGGATTAGATCGAATCTCCTGACACAAATCATCAATAGGGTATGTTAGGTCCAGATTTACTGGACTCGCTCCAGACTCGACTACTGGAGCCTTACTGAAGATCTGTCCAGAAACGTGTTCTACTGGACCTACTCCAGACTTGGAATCTGGAGTCCCTCTGAAGATTTGTCCAGAAATAATGGAAGACCAGTGAGCAAATACTTGTATAGGAAATCTGGAGTATTCTCCAGATTAGCTCACTGGACTTCACCCCAGTCCAGATCTACTCTACTGAAGACATTCTCACTGAAGTCAAAGACTGAAGTCAGAATAAAGAAGACTGACAAATGGCGGAGTCCACTGGAAGTCTTACCAGATCTGTACACTGAAGGATTGTCAGTGTTCTAGACCTTACAAGTCTGAACACTGATATCGAGTAATTGACTTTTGCCTTTACACACTTTCCAAAGAACAATCCACTTGTTCTTTCCCAAAGTTTATACGTGTGTAAAGGTGGTTGGTTAAAAGAATAAAGTCATATTGATGTGAGTTTATCCTTATATCTTATCCAATGCATTTAATGTTCTTGTCGGATCATTAAATGCATGCAACCATATTTGTACGGCACAAAATTCACTTGTGAATTTTGTTGCCTATAAATACAAAGTCATTTCCTTGAGAAAATTACTTTAAGCATACATTTTGCATTAGAGTGAATTTGTCTAAATACTCTCGATCTTAAACAGGGATACTTCACAACTTTAAGTATCTCGATCCAAAAGAGTTATTTGACAAATATAGATCATTTGTAATTCATAGGTTGTTAGGATACATACTTATTTGTATTATCTTGATTCCGCACAACCTTGTATTTTATTTAACATCATAAATAAAATACACCTTGAAAAATACATTATGTTCCACTTTACTTGTTTATTGCTTTAAGTCATGTATTACTTTATTTATATATTTGCATTTATATTTAAGTAATACTAGTCCATTCTAGTGATTATTAGACTTGTTGTATTTTACACTTTCAGGGTTAACCATCGTAATTTAAAGGACTCACATTTGGTATCAGAGCAGAAGGCTAAACATTGCCTAGATCTGCTTCTTTGATGGCCACCCCTGAAAATACACAAGGAAGTTTTAATTTTGGTCCCGATCCTAATGTTAATGTTAATGATCAAAATAATGAACCACCTATTGTTAATAACACTAATCCACCACCTCCTCCTCCTACTCCTGCTTCTCCACACGTGCATGTGCACTATTTAAATAATCCTGTTCCTAAATTCAGTGGGAACAGTGATGAGTTTGGTACGTGGAAGGCTAGGATGATATTGCATATCACTAGTATTGAGAGGAACATGATGAAAATCTTAAATGAAGGTCCTTATGTCCCTACATCACCTCTCAATCCCCTTCTTGATCCTTCTGGATCTAGAAGAGGAAGGGAAAAGAGGGAGGAACATTGGTCTGAAGAGGAGAGAAGATTGGTGAATCTAGACACCCTTCTCAAAAACATGATCCTCGGGGCCGTTCCAGAAACCCTAATTCCCACACTAGTTCTTTTTCCTAGTGCTAAAACCATGTGGGATGAACTTTTAAACCAGCATGAAGGAGGAGATGACACCATTGTCACCAGAAAGGTCTCCTTAAACAAGAGGTATGAGTCATTTTTTGCTCAGCCTAATGAGTCTCTCACTGGTACTTACACCAGATTTATGAGTATCATAAACCAGTTGAGAGGTCTTGTGGTTGAGAAGGACAAGGATATACTTCTGGAGAAATTTTGTGATATTCTGCCCACCAAATGGTCTCACATGATCCTGGTCTTACGACAAGGTAAAACTCTGCACACACACACTCTCTCAACTCTTTATGGAGCTTTCAGGTACACTGAATAAAATCAAGCTCAGAGAGTGGTGGCAGAACAAAATGCTTATAACCATGCCTCCAGTAGTCCTAATGTGGTTAGTCATACTGAACCACAAAGTACAGCACTGATATCTTCTGAGAATGTATTTTCTATGAAGAAGATGGTGTCTGAACTCATGGATTCTGGAGAGTCGAGTCAAATCTCTCCAGACTGTTGTGATGAAACTGATGATGATGACCTTATTGCAATGATTGCTAAAACGTTTAACCGTTTCAAAGCAAGAAAAAATAGGCCATCTGGACAATTTGCATCCAGTTCTTCAACTGATAAGACCAATTTGACATGCTTTAAGTGTGGCAAAAAGGGTCATTTCATGAAAGATTGCAGGTCCAGCCAGTTTGTATCCAAGCCTGGTCCATTCTCTTCAAATAATAAGCCTGATGATAGCTATAAATTGAAATATAAAAAGCTTAAGGCCCAGATTGCTCTCATGGCACAACAAATTGAAAACAATAATAAGTGCATGATCGCAACAACTGAAGAGAAGTGGGTTCCTTCTGATGAATCATCTGCTGATGAAGAAGAAGAAAGAGATTGCTGTTACATGGCTCTAGCAGACGAAGAGCACCTGGTGAAGGAAGATGTCACATCTGGACGATGGGTGGACATTGTTATTAAAAAGGTTAGTGATTATGATACTGCAACTGACCAAGAATTAAAACTGGACATAGCTGAAGCTCTTAATTCTGATTTGATATTTGTAGAAACTGTTAGATCTGATTGTGTAAACGGTCTAGAAATAGATTTTTCTGAAATAACTGTTTTAAAATCAAAATTAAAAGAACTTCAAGACATTGAACTGGCATTTCAAGCCCAGGTTCTGGTAACTGAACAATTGATTCAAGAAAAACAAGATCTTGAAGTCATTTTAGAGAAAGAAAAACTGGTGATTAAATCATGGCTAGAAACAAGAAAGCCATATGATGCTGGAGTAAATCAATTTCCTGCTCAAAAACGTGCATATTTAGATGGAAATACTCATGTAGCATCATTAATACCAGTAATCGATCGATTACCAGAGGGGTTCAGGCCCACCACTGTTTATGATGAGCCTGTAACTCCCAAGGCCAATATTTTCCAGTTCAATCCCCAGAGGTTAAGACTGGAGCATTCCAGATGACTGCTCCAGTTCAAAAGGTCAATCAGACGAAACCTTTGCCTCAGACCTATCCCCTACCTAAGCCTAGAACTGGAAAGGCTAAGGTATCATCTGAATGAAAATGTTTTGTCCAGGTTAGAGAGCCAGATTCAAATACTGACTCGTCAATTTCAAAGTTTTAATGCAAGATTAAACTTTATTGAGGGTACTTCATCTGGCCCTAGACAAAATACAAAACATTTTGCAAAGAAAGTTAAATCTATTTCTCCAGTTGAGAAAAAGAAAAAGGTTTCAAAACTATCAACCCCAGTGGTCTTTTCAACTAAGACCACTGTTGAAGAAAGTGAACTAAACCAGATTGCCCCAGGGACCTATAAGGGTGGGTCCAGTGAACCCATCAGTCGATGGGTTCCCAAATCTAACTGATAACATCTGGTGGATGTGCAGGGCGATCGAAAGAAATATATCTGGTATCTTGACAGTGCTGCTGGCAGGACGATGACCGGATGTAAGAACCCTGCTGGAGGAGTTCACCATTTCTGATGGACCCTCCATTACTTTTGGAAATGATGGTTGTGGAAAGGCTGAGGGATACGGTGTTCTGAACAATGGACAAGTCAAGTTCAGACGTGTTGCATTTGTGAATGGTTTGAAATATAACCTGATCAGTATAAGCCAACTGTGTGATGATGGCTATCAAGTTCTATTCAATATTGCTCAGGGTATCGTATTCAACAAGGACTGGAAGGTAGTGTTGATTGCTCCCAGAAAAGGGAATGTGTACGTGATGGATATGGAAAGCTCTCCTCCAGAGCAGTGTTTCTATACTCAAGCTGATGAAGACACAAACTGGTTATGGCACAAAAGGTTATCCCATTTAAACTTCAAGAATATTAATAAGTTGTCCAGAAAACAACTTGCAGATGGGATACCTTCAGTTTCCTTCAAAAAGGAAAGGCCATGTCCAGGATGTGAGATGGGTAAGCAGAAACGTACCAGTTTCAAGACCAGACAGAATTTCAGCATATCTGAACCTCTTCATATGCTTCATATGGACCTCTTTGGTCCAGTGAATGTTCAGACTCGTGCTGGTAAAAGATACACCCTGGTGATCGTAGATGAATTCTCCAGATATTGTTGGGTTATCTTTCTCAGGTCTAAAAGTGAAGCTGCTGCTGAAATCATCAGTCTTATCAAGCAAATTGAGCTTAAGTACAGTCGAAAGGTGTGTCAGTTAAGAAGTGACAATGGAACATAATTCCAGAATGCAACTCTGGAGTCATTCTGTACTGACACTGGCATCTCCCAGAATTTCTCATTAGCCCGCTCTCCAGAACAGAATGGAGTTGTGGAAAGGAAGAATCGAACGCTGATAGAAGCTGCCAGGAGTATGCTTGCTGAATCTGGTCTGTCTACCAGTTTCTGGGCTGAAGCAATTGCTACTGCTTGCCACACCCAGAACCGGTCAGTGTATGTGAAGCGACACAAAAAGACAGCCTACGAAGTCTTAAGAAATAGAAAACCAAATATTGGTTATTTTCACGTTTTTGGATGTCCAGTTTACATCCTGAACGACTCCAGTCAGTTAGGCAAATTTGATGCCAAAGCTGATGAAGGGTATTTCTTGGGCTATTCAGCCATTCGCAAGGCCTTCAGAGTTTACAACAAGAGACTGGAGAAGGTCCATGAGTCAATTCATGTCACATTTGATGAATCAAATGCTGCAATCAACAAGAAGCCAGCCCTTGACACTCCCCCAGTAACTCCAATTGTCTTTTGTGAATCTGATCCTATCAACTACAATAAAGAAGATTCAGAAGACACAGTTTCCAGTCATCCTGATCTGGAACCTGTTCAGAAAAAGAAACGCTCCAGTGGTACTCCATTCTATCCTTCTATTATTTTCAAACTACCCTCTGAAATTAATATTGGATCAGATGTTCGTACTGCTCCCCCAGTATCAGTGTCAGTTGAGAATATACCAGAAATGTCTTCTTATGAAGAATTCCAAACTGAACCAGTACTTCAAGAAATGCCTTCAAATGAAGAATTTCATGATGCAAATCGTGATTTAAATGACTCAGATGAAGATGCTGAAGTAGTCTGGCAAGATCCTCCTCCTGAAGGAACTCCAGAGGAGACTCAACTGAATTCTTGCACTGATATTGTTGTCAGTAACAATCCTGGTCAGTACTCCAGATGGACAAAAGCTCATCCTATTGATCAGATCATAGGTGACTCCAGTAGAGGAGTTTAGACCAGAAGAGCCTCCAGTAATCAATGCTTATATGTTAGTTTTCTATCATTGATGGAACCAAAGAAGATTGACGAGGCTATGGAAGATCCAAGTTGGGTGACTGCTATGCAAGAAGAGCTTCACCAGTTTGAAAGGAACAAGGTCTGGTATCTGGTTCCTTTCCCAGTTGGAAAGAAAGAACCAATTGGAACAAGATGGGTCTTCAGGAACAAGGTAGATGAAGATGGCCACGTAATCAGAAACAAGTCCAGACTGGTAGCACAAGGCCACTGCCAGTCAGATGTTGATTTTGATGAATCATTTGCTCCAGTAGCTAGACTTGAAGCGATCAGAATATTCTTAGCATTCGCTGCTTATCATCAGTTCAAGGTCTACCAGATGGATGTAAAGAGTGCTTTCTTGAATGGAAAGCTTGAAGAAGAAGTTTATGTCAGACAACCACCAGTTTTCGTTGATGAAAAGCATCCACATTGGGTATATCGTCTGGACAAAGCGCTTTATGGCCTCAGACAAGCCCCACGTGCCTGGTATGACACTTTGACTAAACATTTATTGAAAAATGGTTTCAAAAGAGGTGCAATTGACAATACCTTATTTATTCTTCATGAAAAAGGTAATCTGTTAATGGTACAAATTTATGTTGATGATATTATTTTTGGGTCTACTGATGAAAACATGTGCAAGAAATTTTCGAAAATAATGTCAACTGAATATGAAATGAGTTTGATGGGTGAATTAACATATTTTCTTGGACTCCAGATTAAACAAAACAAAGATGGCATTTTTATTAATCAGGAAAAATATGTTAGAGATCTTTTAAAGAAATATGATATGAACTCTTCACCATCTAAACCAACTCCAATTTCTGCACCACTGACACTGGACTCCGATCCAGATGGTAAACCAGTGAACACCACTGTCTACAGAGGCATGGTTGGTTCACTGATGTATTTAACTGCCAGTAGACCAGATATTATGTTTTCAACATGTTTATGTGCCAGATATCAGTCTAATCCAAAGGAATCTCATATGCTTGCTGTAAAGCGCATACTGAAGTACCTTAAGGGTGTCCCAGTTTGGGTCTTTGGTATCCCAAAGGCTCAGGCATGGATCTAATGGGTTATTTAGATTCAGATCATGCAGGTTATAAGATAGACAGGAAATCCACTACTGGTGGATGTCATTTCCTTGGTGGCAAACTGGTCAGCTGGACCAGTAAGAAGCAAACTTCAGTTTCATTGTCCACTGCTGAAGCTAAATACGTGTCTGCAGCCAGTTGTTGTGCTCAGATACTCTGGATGAAGAACCAGTTGCTTGATTATGGTATTAAGTACTCAAAGATCCCAATCTTTTGTGTTAATACCAGTGCCATTGCTATCTCGAACAATCCAGTCATGCACTCCAAAACGAAGCACATTGATCTCAGGTATCACTTCATTCGTGACCATATTATGAAAAACAACATTGAACTCCATTTTATTCCCACTGACAAACAACTCGCTGACATTTTTACTAAACCTCTGGATGTCAAAACTTTTGAATATCTTGTTGGTGAGTTGGGAATGTTAAACCCTTAAATCTGGAACCTTGGTATTGAACGCCATTGTGTACTACTGAGGATCTTTGATTTAAAGATTCTGGATCAACATTCCAGGGCGAAAGACTTGAAAGATATTTTTGTTCTTAAAATGTTTTAAGTTCAGGGGGAATTTATTAATTTATTTTCTCACTGGACAAATTCTTCAGAAAATATTACTGGTGCTTTGTAAATGTGTCCCTCTCACTGGTAATTGGACAGGTTGAAGTGCGTGTTTGAGGTGACTTTTGTCTCCTTATAAATGTGTCCCTCTCATTTGTCTGTATTAGTTGACGTGCACGTTTGAGGTTACCAGTCTTCAAAATGGTTTTCACTGGTACTTTACTGGAGTGTCCCTCCAGTGTACCATCAGTACATATTTCACTGGACTAATCCACCAGTGATACTGGAGTGTCCAGTCAACCTCCAGATGCACTGAAATAAGTCATAATATTTTTTTAAATACTTGGTCATTGTGCGTGCCACGTAAGCAAACTTTTTAAAGATATTATAATCCTACGTGGCATGTAAATTTTTCAACGTAATGATGGTATTTTTACCTTGGGAAAACAAAAGTGCAACTTGTTACTGTTTGTGGGCTGTAAACCGTCACACATTTATGTGTGATGTGATGTAATTAATGCGGATCTCAAAACCTCGATCAAAATTATATTTGATAATTTCAAATAAACCGTTTGAGTTCCACATTTTCTCTCCTATAATACCCACTGGGACGGTGCAAGGACAGGGACGAGCAAACAGAGGGCGGCCCAAGCGGCAAAGGCCGGCAGGGAGGCGGCAGGCAAGGGGCCAAGCAGAAGCAGCGCGCAGAGGGACCGCAGGGCCAGGCAAGGGCGGCAGCAAAGCGGCAGCACCACCAATCAACCCTAAATTTTCAATTTCTTCATCTATTCATCATTCAAATGGCACCAAGACAATCCAAATCGCTTAAAAATCTGCTCGCTGCTGAATATGCTCCAACTGAAAATGTTGAAAGGGCACCCCATATCACTCTTGAGGCTAAAGCCATAAGAATAAACATGAATAACTGGATGGCCAGACTTTCACTCTCCAGTGTTCATGATGCCCAATCTGTTATTGGGAGATTAAACACATTTTTTCTCTCATGTCCATTATATGGTGCTCTAACATTAAATCCAGGAAGGATGTACCACGATTACCTTTGTGAATTCTGGTACACTGCACAATATGATGATACAACTTCCTCAATCACTTACTCTCTGAAGCAAGGTACCAGACACTTGGGTTTCACTGCTAGTTTACTCAGGTCTGTTCTACAGTTGAACTATTTTGAACAGAATGAGTTGCCCATTGAACTTCCCTCTGGTATCAATACAAGGGAAGTGTGCAGACTGATGGGGCACACAGATATTATGGATGAGCATGGCCAGCTATCCAGGAAGGGAACGGTCTACATGAGCAAACTGACAGACTCATGGAGATACTTCTTCACGCACATCGTTGAATGCTTGGGAGGCAGTTCTGGAGGGTTAGACCAGATAAATCAAACTCATCTCCAGATTGCCTACTGCCTCTGGTTTGGACTAAGAGTGGATTTCGCTCAGATCCTATTTGATGATCTGGTAGAGCGTCTTAGGGTAAAAAGAAGAAAAGCTTTTGTTCCTTATATCCGTTTCCTTTCACTGATGTTTAAAAGAGCTCTAGGAGACCAGTACGATTATGAAACTACTCACTTTTCTGTGAGTGAGTATATGAGGGATCTGACCAACCTCAGATCTCCACTGAATGAGGTAGATATTCCTCAGTCCATGCTCTCCTTTCAAAGGGAAGAAGTTGAAGTGGCTCCAGGTAGAGGTCAAGCTGGTGAAGGACCCTCTGGTGACCAAGATGTACAGATCATAGAAGCTGTACAACCCATTAGACAAGTGGCTCCTGAAGGTCAAGGATCAGAATTTGTTGAACCTTCCAGACGACCTAGATCAAACAGGCGTCTGATGAGAGCCGGAGTTCAGGTGAATCCTGAAAGACATCCTGGTGATGTAATGAATTTGGATGGGTCTCCAATTTTTGAACCTGAAGAGAATGTTGAACAAGTTGTTGAGCAAGAGAATGTTGGGCAGGTGACTGATGAACAGATAGAAAATGTGGCTCAGATTATTGAGCAGGTTGTTGAGCAGGTCGAACAAGATGTTCAGACTGATGAGCAAGTATCTGGTGAGCAAGAGGCTCAAATAGATTTGAATGTTGAAGCAAGTGAACCGGCTGGTGAACCGGTTAGTGCTCAGGCTGGTGAAATGTTTTGGGATGAGGCTGATTCTCCCATGTCAGAAGATCAAAATTTTGATGTAAATATGAACTTTCTGGGTGAAGATGTTGTACAAGAAGAAGAAAGTCTACCAGAAATGCCACCACCTCCACCAGAAATAAATATTCCTCCACCAGAATCAGAAATGCCACCACCACCACCACAACATGCCACCACCACCACCACCTTCAATTCCACAATCCACTTCTTACTTTAATCCTTTCACAATCCAAACTTCACAAACTCAACCTCCACCAACTGAAACTCCAGTCGAGATATCTGAACAAGGTGCGCTGGACTCAACAGTTATAACATCTGAAGCTGCAACTGAAGAGGTCTGGGCACAAGTACCTCTCATGACCAGATTGACTTCCAATCTTGAACCTCCCAGTGGTCTCTCCACTTCATCTTCTGCCGAGGTCCAAGGCCTTCTTAGTAAGGTGGCGGACCTGGAGAGATCACTCCAGACTTCATCGCAGGTTATTTCAGACTTTAAATCTTTATTATCAAATAACCTTGCATCTGAGATGAATGTGTTTGCTGGGAATGAGAAGCTTGTTTATGAGAAGCTTGATGAACTGGTACTGGCCACAAACAACAATACTGAAAATTTCAAAGTGGCAGTCCAGGGATTGGAGACAAGGCTGGTGAACTCTGTTCAGACTGCAGTGACTGGTGAACTTATTGAACCACTGACAGGTCTGAAAGAAGAGGTTCAGAAGTTGGTTACTAGGGTTAGTTCTCTGGAAAGCAGGTCCACACTTGACCAGGATGCTGTTGTTAGCACTGTAACATCCGTGAATTTTGACTCGTTGACTTTACGTGTAATATGACTAACAATATAGGTTAATGAAGTATTCGGGCCGTTTTGGTGATTAAATGACAATGTGGAAGTTATTTGGGTCATTTCGTGAATTAAATGGCAATGTGTTGTATTCGGGTCAATAAGGTGTTTTGATCGGTGTTTAAATGTCTAACGATTGTAATTTGGCTTGAGAAGAGAAACGGGTCGGCCCGTGGGTCATCCACGACCCATCAGCCCCTTGACCCATTTCCCTTATCTTTCTCTTTTACCTCTCATTTCTTATCTTTCTCTCTTTCTCTTTTCTCTCTAGACCAAAAGCAAGAACATCTCTAGTTCTTCATTTCTCTAGTATCATTTGGTGTTTTGGATTTAGACTAACTCGAGAATCACTAGCATCTTCATCTCATTTTCATCTAGCAAAAGATTGAAGTTCTTAGTTCTTGCATTTTTCCTATTTTGACCCAATTTCGGGTTCTAGCTCAAGGAAGAGTTTCGGTAAGTCTAATTCATCCCATTTGTACCTACTTATGATTGTTTATGCATTTCTAGTCATCATGAACATTTACAAGTCCTAAATCGGATTAAATCTTGTTTTGGGTCAAATTAGGGTTTAATTAGGGTTTGAATGATTTGGAGGTGATTATGATGTTTTGAATCGAAACTAAGATAGGGGTTATGTTTAATTGTGTTGAAATATGTTTGTATAAGCTTCAAAATGAGTCTTGAAACATCACTAGTCGGTTTGGTGATCAAAAATGGGGTTTGGGTTGAGTTTGGTTCGTGTTTGGGGTGTTTTGGAACTGATCTGGGCACAGGTGCTCCGCACCAAAATCTGGACTGGGTCCTCATTTGGTGCTCCGCACCTCCTCAATGGTGCTCCGCACCTTTCCTCCAGCAAAACTGTTTTAGTTTGAAAGGTCGTAACTTTTGATCCGTAAGTCCAAATAAGTCATATGACCTATCGTTGGAATCGTGAGAGAGTCTAGTTTCTAGTAGTAACACTCTTTTTGTATGAATCTTTTCTCATTTCTAAAAAGGTCGAGTCGAATGCGTCTTGTTTCTACTCGTTAAAGTTGTAAAGGTGTTTAGGGTTTGTGACTTGACTTAATTGTGCTAAACCAACTTGTTTATGATTGTAGAGTTGAAATTATGATATATGGCATGCTTTGATAGGTTGTGAACACGTGGGGCCCAATACTCGCTATTAATCCTTCATTTACTCGACTTAAGCTTCTTTGCCGATCAAGGTGAGTTTCGTAGCTCCCTACTCAATAGAGATTCGGGCTGAAAGTGTACATATACGTGTTGTGTGTTTGTTTGGTTGACTTGATTGCCTGTCTAGTTAATTTCTGATTGATTGTCGTTTAGTAGGTAGTTATGATTGATCGTGTGATGGTTTACGACTGTGTTTGTGATATTGTAACTCTTTAGGATAGAAGTACATACATGGAGGTCGGCTTTACTTTCAAAGGGTTTTAGGTGTGGTGGGAAGGCTGCGGACGACCCTATACATAAGCATCTAGAACCTGATGAAAGTAAAACCCTCCGAAGTGGATGTATGCGTTGTTTAGAGGAATTGATGAATATTGGGAATGTGTTGGGATGTTCTTATACGCTTGGTTATACTTGACTTGTGCGGTGCACACTCCACATACTTTTATTGTTGCATTGATGACGTTATTGATACGCAGTTGATATACATTATGGTCTTACATACGTGTGATACCTGATCTGACATTAATGATTCCGCGTATTCACTTAGTATACGCTGTTGTTTTACCCCATATGATCTTGTAGTGATTTGATATTGTGATTAGGATAGTTGTACATACATGGAAGACGATGATACCTTTAGTGAGTTGTAGATGTGGTGGGAAGGCTGCGGGTGACCCTATATATAAGCATCTATGATTCCCTAAAAGTAAAGTCGTATGAAATGTATGTGCAATGTAGTTATGATTGATTTTAGTAAAGGATTGCGATATATATTATTATTATTATTATTATTATTATTATTATTACTATTACTATTTAGGATGGACGTGCATACATGGAAGTCGGTTATGCCTTCAAAGAGTTCTAGATGTGGTGGGAAGGCTGCGGGTGACCCTATACATAAGCATCTAGAACTTGATGAAAGTAGAATCCTCTTAAGTGTATGTACGTATAGAATTGGTGTCGATATTCTTATTTGATATAATATATAGTTGGGTAATGAATACTTATGTGTATGCTACGGGAAGCGCCCCGGTTATTGATCGTAGTGCGTAGTTGTCTAATGGGAAGCGCCCCTGGCAATCTAACGGGAAGCGCCCCGGTTATTGATCGTAGTGCGTAGTTGTCTAATGGGAAGCGCCCCTGGCAACTCTTAGGGAAGCACCCCGAGTACTACGATTAGACGTATGGATGTGTTACATATGAGGTGATTTTTTGATGATTGTTGAATTTGTGGTGCGGTTCACACGCACGCGGTTCACACGCAAGTCTAGCCTATTTATATACGCGGTTCACACGCAAGTATACTCTGTTTGGTGTATTTTGTGGCATGGTTGATACGAATTCGATATGTATTATAATAGGCATTATGATTGATTATGTTTTGGCGTTTGTATTGATATTTACATCTTTGTGCACTCTTATTGCACGCATACTTGTTGGTATGATCTTGTTGTTGGACGTTTTGTGTTACTTAGAGGCTCACTGTAAGTCATGTTTAGCCTCTACTCTTATGATATGATTATTGACGATGGTTCTTTATGGACCATTACTACGAACTCACCAACCTTGTGTTGACTATGCTTAGTACACTTTTCAGGTAACCAGGTTATCCAGGACGTGGAGTTTGATTGTTTGCTTGCTGTTGAAACCGGACTGGACTTATATGGATCAAGGATCCATTTGCCTTATGTTGCATTGTACTTAGGATTGATAGCATTCTTTGATGTCGTTTTGTAAACTTTGACGATTACTTGCTTCCGTTAAATTTAGTTACTTGTTTCTTTTATTGTAAGGATTCACTGAATCCTTTATTTGCATTTAGTCATGTTCTACATTAATTCCACCTTGTGCTATATGATTTCCGTGATATTCTGAGCCTTGGCTTGGGGTGTTACAGAATGGTGGCCCATGCGTGGTCGTAGAGAATTAGGCGGTTTGACCTAGACTACGGCTTAAGTTAAAACTCTTCATATAGCATGCATGGTTAGGAAATTGTGTGCAACGTGAATTCTGTGAACCCTAGAAAGTGTATATTGTGAGTTCGTAGTTAAGACCACTTATGTGATGGCTTGAATTCAACGTGATGAATGTGGAATGGGTACGATGTGGTTAATGCGTGCATTGATTGAAATTGATTGTCTTTGTTATGGATTGTTGCTACTGATTGATGTTTGTTGGATGCTTTAGAGCAAAATGAAGTTATGGTATTAACTTAGTATAATATTGTGGCAACCCTAAAAGAACCCGATCAACTCTTTTATGGTCGCCCAACATTATAACAAGTTAATGACATCATGGATTGCGCATGCATGGATTAGAGTATAATAAGGAACCGATATGCTTAATGGAAGTTGATTGGGTGGAGGGTTAGCTGTTGGTACACCCTGTATACATACCCGGTCAATAACTAGAAAGCATATCGAATTCGGATTATACTTTGAATCATTCGTGTTAGTTGCTTGGCTTAGAGTATAATAGGGAATCGATATGCTTAATGGAAGTTGATTGGGTGGAGGGTTAGCCGTTGGTACACCCTGTATACATACCTGGTCAATGACTAGAGAGCATATCGAATTCAGATTATACTTAACCCATTTGTGTTAATTGTTTGATTTTATGATGTATTGACATGATTACTTGAATTAACGATAAACAACTATAGTGAACTTGACATGATAAAATGATAAGTAACAATCTCATAGGATTCTAGCACTCTTACCTTAGCTTAATGATATGAAATGAGTATGTTATGTCGGTATGAGAGCATTAACTACTTGTGTGACTAATATGTGAGCATTGTGAGGCTAACTTTCGGGTCAACGCGTTACTTACCTTGTAGAAAATGGTGGGATCAAGAAGGAATGCGACTAGCCATATCGATGAGCCGGATTTAGCAACCGTGATTGCCCAAGCAGTGGTAAACGCCATACCTACTATCGTAGCCCAAGTCACGGCAAGCCTTCAAAGAAGCAGTGAAACGCGTGAAGCTAGAGTAATTATGGGCGATGAGAAGGTGTCGAGTAGAGTCTCATCGAAAAGGAAAGAAATCGGAGAATCTAGTGAGTCAAAGAAGGCGGGCAGGGTTGACCCCAATGGTCATAATAAGAGTAGATCCAGGGTGGCGATGGGACCGGTGAAGAAAGCTTATGTAGGACCTCATCCGTTATGTGAAGGATGTGACAATCACCACCCCACCAACGTTCAATGCAGGGCGTGTTTTAATTGCAACCAAGTTGGCCACACGTCCAAGAATTGTAGAGCCCCGAGAACGGGCCCAACGAACGTGACTCCTATTCATGTCGTCCCTCCCCAAGGTAATCAACAAAGAGGCGAGTGTTTTGGATGTGGTAGTCGTGCACACTACATGAAAAATTATCCGAAATGGGTTGGACAACAAGCTGAAGTAGCAGAGCCGGCAAGGAAAACTTACTTGGGACCTCACCCCTCGTGTGGAAGGTGTAATCGCCATCACTCTCCCACTAACCAATGTGGGACTTGCTTTAATTGTAATCGGCGCGGGCACTTAGCTAGGAGTTGTAGAGCACCGAAAGTGGCACCATTGGATGTAACACCTCTTCAAACCATTTATCCCCAAGCTGACCACCCTCGGAGCCATCAAGGTGTTTGTTTTGTGTGTGGTAGCCCCGACCACTATAGAAATGCTTGTCCTAGATGGACTGAACCACAAGCCCAAGTGGCGGTTCCTCGCAATCAACTACAAATAGTCGTTTATAACCAAAGCCGTGGCCAGCAAGACCATCAAGTTCATCCTCGTGGCCGAGCTTTTGCGGGAATTGGCAATGGAGGCCAAAATGATCCAAACGTTGGTTAAGGTACCTTCTTCTTAACAGTCGTTATGTTATGACACTATTCGATATTGGAACGGACTATGATCTCGTTTATCCTAACGTTACTTCTTTGAATTACGCTCGTTCGTGTGTTTAGGAATTATATGTTTAAGGTTTCGGGTGTTTAACGACTCACTAACCAAATCTGGTCGAATACCCCGTGTGTACATCTTGACTCTAGAAGACGACAAATTCTTCACGTACTTGGTGACCTATGATATTAAGGTTCCTGGCGATAAAGTGAGTAAAATCTGAATGCAACGGTTAATATGATTCTTAATTGTGTAGTAGGGTTACTAATGTAAAAATATCTAACGGTAGGGTTTTTAGGGTTTCATGCAAATTGTCAAACTCAAGCGTCCTTAGAGCTACCGTCTTAAGAATCTGAAAACTAACGTCATCTCTGATAATCTTGAGTCTCCCGAGGCTTTTCCGGGTGACTTACCGGGCTTGTCCCATTTCGATAACTTAAATTTCGTATATGCTTAACTACTTAACATCGCGCGCGTGGTCAAAACCCTTATAGACTTCAGAGATGTGAATAAGTGTGTAGTGAAAGACCGGAGAGAGATTTGAAGGAAAACAAATTGTAATGGACTTCATTATGAAGTCGCCAAGACAAGAAATGGGTTGATGTGTGGTGGAGATCGCTAGAGTTGAGGCCTAAGTGCCCACAATTGTTTAACGATTAGTGATTCGTTGAATTTCGGGACGAAATTCTTTTGACGGGGGAATAATGTAACATCCGTGGATTTTGACTCGTTGACTTTACGTGTAATATGACTAACAATATAGATTAATGAAGTATTCGGGTCGTTTTGGTGATTAAATGACAATGTGGAAGTTATTTGGGTCGTTTCGTGAATTAAATGGCAATGTGTTGTATTCGGGTCAATAAGGTGTTTTGATCGGTGTTTAAATGTCTAACGATTGTAATTTGGCTTGAGAAGAGAAACGGGTCGGCCCGTGGGTCATCCACGACCCATCAGCCCCTTTGACCCATTCCTCCTCCCTTATCTTTCTCTTTTACCTCTCATTTCTTATCTTTCTCTCTTTCTCTTTTCTCTCTAGACCAAAAGCAAGAACATCTCTAGTTCTTCATTTCTCTAGTATCATTTGGTGTTTTGGATTTAGACTAACTCGAGAATCACTAGCATCTTCATCTCATTTTCATCTAGCAAAAGATTGAAGTTCTTAGTTCTTGCATTTTTCCTATTTTGACCCAATTTCGGGTTCTAGCTCAAGGAAGAGTTTCGGTAAGTCTAATTCATCCCATTTGTACCTACTTATGATTGTTTATGCATTTCTAGTCATCATGAACATTTACAAGTCCTAAATCGGATTAAATCTTGTTTTGGGTCAAATTAGGGTTTAATTAGGGTTTGAATGATTTGGAGGTGATTATGATGTTTTGAATCGAAACTAAGATAGGGGTTATGTTTAATTGTGTTGAAATATGTTTGTATAAGCTTCAAAATGAGTCTTGAAACATCACTAGTCGGTTTGGTGATCAAAAATGGGGTTTGGGTTGAGTTTGGTTCGTGTTTGGGGTGTTTTGGAACTGATCTGGGCACAGGTGCTCCGCACCTCCTCCTTGGTGCTCCGCACCAAAAATCTGGACTAGGTTCCCTGATCATTTGGTGCTCCGCACCTCCTCAATGGTGCTCCGCACCTTTCCTCCAGCAAAATCTGTTTTAGTTTGAAAGGTCGTAACTTTTGATCCGTAAGTCCAAATAAGTCGTATGACCTATCGTTGGAATCGTGAGAGAGTCTAGTTTCTAGTAGTAACACTCTTTTTGTATGAATCTTTTGTCATTTCTAAAAAGGTCGAGTCGAATGCGTTTTGTTCCTACTCGTTTAAGTTGTAAAGGTGTTTAGGGTTTGTGACTTGACTTAATTGTGCTAAACCAACTTGTTTATGATTGTAGAGTTGACATTATGATATATGGCATGCTTTGATAGGTTGTGAACACGTGGGGCCCAATACTCGCTAGTAAACCTTCATTTACTCGACTTAAGCTTCTTTGCCGATCAAGGTGAGTTTCGTAGCTCCCTACTCAATAGAGATTTGGGCTGAAAGTGTACATATACGTGTTGTGTGTTTGTTTGGTTGACTTGATTGCCTGTCTAGTTAATTTCTGATTGATTGTCGTTTGGTAGGTAGTTATGATTGATCGAGTGATGGTTTACGAATGTATTTGTGATATTGTAACTCTTTAGGATAGAAGTACATACATGGAGGTCGGATTTACTTTCAAAGGGTTTTAGGTGTGGTGGGAAGGCTGCGGATGACCCTATACATAAGCATCTAGAACTTGATGAAAGTAAAACCCTCCGAAGTGGATGTACGTGTTGTTTAGAGGAATTGATGGATATTGGGAATGTGTTGGGATGTTCTTATACGCTTGGTTATACTTGACTTGTGCGGTGCACACTCCACATACTTTTATTGTTGCATTGATGACGTTATTGATACGCAGTTGATATACATTATGGTCTTACATACGTGTGATACCTGATCTGACATTAATGATTCGCGTATTCTAGTTATGCGCTGTTGCTTTACCCCATATGATCTTGTAGTGATTTGATATTGTGATTAGGATAGTTGTACATACATGGAAGACGATGATACCTTTAGTGAGTTGTAGATGTGGTGGGAAGGCTGCGGGTGACCCTATATATAAGCATCTATGATTCCCTAAAAGTAAAGTCGTATGAAATGTATGTGCAATGTAATTATGATTGATTTTGTAAAGGATTGCGATATATATATTATTATTATTATTATTATTATTATTACTATTACTATTTAGGATGGACGTGCATACATGGAAGTCGGTTATGCCTTCAAAGAGTTCTAGATGTGGTGGGAAGGCTGCGGGTGACCCTATACATAAGCATCTAGAACTTGATGAAAGTAGAATCCTCTTAAGTGTATGTACGTATAGAATTGGTGTCGATATTCTTATTTGATATAATATATAGTTGGGTAATGAATACTTATGTGTATGCTAACGGGAAGCGCCCCGGTTATTGATCGTAGTGCGTAGTTGTCTAATGGGAAGCGCCCCTGGCAATCTAACGGGAAGCGCCCCGGTTATTGATCGTAGTGCGTAGTTGTCTAATGGGAAGCGCCCCTGGCAACTCTTAGGGAAGCACCCCGAGTACTACGATTAGACGTATGGATGTGTTACATATGAGGTGAATTGTTGATGATTGTTGAATTTGTGGTTGGTGCGGTTCACACGCACGCGGTTCACACGCAAGTCTAGCCTATTTATATACGCGGTTCACACGCAAGTATACTCTGTTTGGTGTATTTTGTGGCATGGTTGATACGAATTCGATATGTATTATAACAGGCATTATGATTGATTATGTTTTGGCGTTTGTATTGATATTTACATCTTTGTGCACTCTTATTGCACGCATACTTGTTTGGTATGATCTTGTTGTTGGACGTTTTGTGTTACTTAGAGGCTCACTGTAAGTCATGTTTAGCCTCTACTCGTATATTATGATTATTGACGATGGTTCTTTATGGACCATTACTACGAACTCACCAACCTTGTGTTGACTATGCTTAGTACACTTTTCAGGTAACCAGGTTATCCAGGACGTGAAGTTGATTTGTTTGCTTGCTGTTGAACCCGGACTGGACTTATATGGATCAAGGATCCATTTGCCTTATGATGCATTGTACTTAGGTTTAATAGCATTCTTTGATGTCGTTTTGTAAACTTTGACGATTACTTGCTTCCGTTATATTTTGTTACTTGTTTCTTTCATTGTAAGGATTCACTGAATCCTTTATTTGCATTTAGTCATGTTCTACATTATAATTCCACCTTGTGCTATATGATTTCCGTGATATTCTGAGCCTTGGCTTGGGGTGTTACAATCACAATTAGTGATGAATGTACAAAGAAGTTCAGAATCAGTATGCTGAAAGAATTATCTGAAGAAATTTCTGAGACTGTTCTTCGAACTCTTCAAGATGGGCTGTTACCCCAAGTAGAGAGGTTGATGGAAGAAAAATTGCCAAAGCACTTGCCTAAAGAAGTTGAAACTGTTAAAAAGGAAGTGCAGGCACTTAAGAAAGTTGTGACTGATACAACTCCAGTGGCTGGAAGAACCTTTGGTGCACTGGACAGACACATGCTAGAACAATTATGGAATGATCTCAAGTCCAGAACTGGTGATCATTCCAAGGTGTAAGTGCATGATTCTGTTGACAACAGCAACAGCGATTTGATCAGTATATGTTTATGTTATGTAATATGTAATCATAGACCTATGTTATGTTTTGTAATATGTGAATGATTACATATTGATCAGAGGTTTGGTATGTTTAATGTTTACGACTTGTATGAGTGTGATTTTGAATAACAAACAGATACAAGTGATAAACTAGTCACGTTTTGAGTATTAAAATATATACTTAAAAGATGACAGAATAAAGAGTATTTTGGCGGGAAAAATAATTTTTGTCCATGGTCTTAAAATGGCATGATTCATGGAGATTTGAAGTTTGGTAGCGTTCGAAAATTTTTCGGTCCGTTTTTGTGCGATTTCGGCACGTTTTGGATGAAAATTTTCGGCAATTATCAAATTTTTCCCACGGCCTTAGAAATAAAAATTTACGTGAATACCAATGTTTCACGTAAATGTGTTTTTCCTCGGAAATTTGGAGGGAAAACGAATATACCCTGTTTGGCGAAGAGCTTTAACCGTAATGAGCTCTAGGCCATTTTGAAGAACCTCAAGAATGGGAGATTTTTAAAACCTAAGATGGGCTAGATTTCAGAATTTTGCAGAGAAAAGGGGGAGATAAAAATTTCAGATTTCTGAGTAAAATTCTGTGCTACTTGAGAGACAAACCAAGATCTGTGTTTAGATGATGGTGTGCTTAATGTGAAATATGCTCAAGTATTAAATAGATAGCAGTCGTGGAAACCTTGTTGAAGTATTGGATCATTGAAGCTGGTTATTTGTTGTTCAGTATTTGAAGATCGAATCTTATCTATATTCCAAGATGTAGAGATGATTATCAGGTGATTCTTGAGGAGGAGTTGCATAGATAAAGATCTTTATAATATGGCGGCGTATACAACTGAAGAGGAGATCTGATAAGAACGACTTCGAGTGATTGGTGGATTTGTGAAGATACAAGACAAAGTCAGATGCTGCTAGTTGAGACAGGGTTTATGGTACTACATTTTGTGATCCAGGCTACAGAGTTTCTTATTTTTGTGAGAGCTGATTGATTTGATGCTGATTGTTGGAAATTCAACTTCTCTATTATATGCCGGTTAAGCAAGTCGAGGAAAGTCTCGAGCAAAGTTCCAAGCAGGAAGAAGATTGCATATGTTTAATTCGGAGATGGCTACTGTTGAGGGGGAGAACTACAATGAGATGTGTTAGGTTAGTTGGTTGTCACAGAGATACAGAGATTTTGGAGTTTGAAGATCAGAGTGCTGTGTCAGAAGATCGAGTCTCAACAAAAGAAGACCCGGTATCATTAGTTAAGGGGGAGTTTGCTTTTGCAGGTTTTCGATTGCTAATGATTATCGGTGAATGAATTGAGTGCATCGGTCAAGGGGGAGACTGTAAGTGCACGTTTTGGTGCACAATTTGTGTCCGATGCATCTCAATTAAAGGGCTGTTACTTTATAGAGATTTTCCAGACAACTGGACAAACTCGTGAACAGTACCACGAGTTTGGACAAACTCGTGTGAACAGTACCACGAGTTTGGACAAACTCGTGTGAACAGTACCACGAGTTTGGACAAACTCGTGTGAACAGTACCACGAGTTTGGACAAACTCGTGTGAACAGTACCACGAGTTTGGACAAACTCGTGTGAACAGTACCACGAGTTTGGCCAAACACGTGTGAACAGTAACACGAGGTTGGCCCACGAGTTTGAAGCCCAGCCCATTTCTAGCCTATATATAGATGTCTTAGGTTTCAGTTTTAGTGGTCGATTGGAGTTGCAACAGATTTCGTCCATAGGGATCAGGGTAGTGATCAATACCCTGTCATTCCGCCATTATGTAATTCGATTATCAAGAGTCGTCTCTTTGATTGTAATCCGTAATCATTGAGATGTATTGTAAACGGATTTATTCATTGTAATCATTCGACTAATGATAAAGGAATCAGATTTATATCTCCTGTTCTTATTGATTTCATGTTTATATATATGTGTTTCATTCAATTACCTTAATCACGATTATGTTTGGATTCCGCACTTACATAGTCGTAGGAATCGCGAATCGACCGGTCCACCGGAACTTTCATTCCAAGGGGGAAAAGTTGTCAGGTGACCAGGAAGGTTTGATAAGGAAGAAGAAGGATGTTGTTGCCAGTGCTGTTGAAAGGGCCTTTGCTACTGAAAGCATTGTGCAAGAAAAACAAGTGACTAGTACTGATGCCAGTGCACGATTAGCAAGAAGAGCATTTGGCACTGAAGCCACTATGCTGACTGAAGAGGCTGCTGGTACTGAAGCCAGTGAGCCCCAGTTTGAGTCTTTCCCAGATATACCAACTACTCTGAAGGCTGTTAAAGGAAAATAACAAAGGGTATCTGGAGAAGAAGAGCAAACTGCTGAAGAATCATCAGAGTATCCTACTGCTGATGATGAAACTTCTAAAAAGCTTGAACAAGAATGCATCATGATTGAAATCTTCAAGAGAAATCAAAAAGATGAACTGTTGGCCCATCAAAGGGAGATGGCAAGTATGGGGACTCTGGACTCTTACAATGCTGGCAGGTTAGGCATAAATATCGATGTTTACAAAAAGATGAAGGAAGACCCCAGAGTTCATCAATGTCTGAATGCATTGAATGATGTTCATATACGCTCCTTTTACGCCGAAGAAGAACAGATCTATGATTCTATAATTTATGGCGTTAGTGTACCAGAACTCATCAGGCAGAGGAAGGAGGAACTGGTGATGCTCCAGAGGAAGATAAGGAAAAATGCTGCTGCACTAGAGTTAGAGTACAGAAGGAAACTGACTGGCTTACCAAAACTGACTGCCAAACAGATCAAAGCTATTAAAGATGCTGAGGTAAGCAGATTCATTCCCCTGGACACTTCTCTGAAAATCAATCGTCAACAACTCCAGTCTGCTGTAGAACAAAAGAGAGTGTCAAAGGAAACTGAATCATTGATCCAGACAGCCAAATTGAAAGACAAGTATAATGAAATGTTAAATTTCAGGGCTGATGCTAGAAGGATCACTGGTGCAGAGATTAAGCTTGCTGGCAATCATGAAGGTATGTCAAAGTTTGAAGTAAAGTTGACCAGAGAAGGTAACTTTACTGATGAAAGAAAGAGTACTTCAGTCCAAGCGTTTGGATGGAGTGAACTGAAGGAGATTGCTTTAACGTTCAGGGGGAAGACAAATGTGTCGACTTATGTTAAAGCATTCCTGAAGAGGGTTGAGAAGGTATGGAGAAGAAAGCAACAGATGGAAGTTGCAATGGGCATGAAATCGCCAGAATCAATACCATGTTCTCCATCACCAAAGAGAAAGGCTTCTGAAGATGCTCCAGGACAGACATCAAAGAGAAGGGCCTGACTCTTATCATTTACTTATTGTAATTTTATTGTTTGATGAAAATTGTAACTATTTATCAGTTGATGTATGTAATAAATTAGTTGCAATTTTTGATTCATAAAAGTAAATGATCAGATTTAGTCTAAGTTAGAACTTAAAAGATGAAACTAAAAACACTCATGATCTATAAAGTGTTTTCCAGTAACTTAGATTTTTTAGACTAAAATCAAAACTTGTGTTTTTCAAGCATACAAAATTGTATAGATTTAAGCTTGAAAACACTTGCATTATTTCTAAACAAATAGGGGGAATTTGTTAGGTCCAGATTTACTGGACTCGCTCCAAACTCGACTACTGGAGCCTTACTGAAGATCTGTCCAGAAACGTGTTCTACTGGACCTACTCCAGACTTGGAATCTGGAGTCCCTCTGAAGATTTGTCCAGAAATAATGGAAGACCAGTGAGCAAATACTTGTATAGGAAATCTGGAGTATTCTCCAGATTAGCTCACTGGACTTCACCCCAGTCCAGATCTACTCTACTGAAGACATTCTCACTGAAGTCAAAGACTGAAGTCAGAATAAAGAAGACTGACAAATGGCGGAGTCCACTGGAAGTCTTACAAGATCTGTACACTGGAGGATTGTCAGTGTTCTAGACCTTACAAGTCTGAACACTGATATCGAGTAATTGACTTTTGCCTTTACACACTTTCCAAAGAACAATCCACTTGTTCTTTCCCAAAGTTTATACGTGTGTAAAGGTGGTTGGTTAAAAGAATAAAGTCATATTGATGTGACTTTATCCTTATACCTTATCCAATGCATTTAATGTTCTTGTCGGATCATTAAATGCATGCAACCATATTTGTACGGCACAAAATTCACTGGTGAATTTTGTTGCCTATAAATACAAAGTCATTTCCTTGAGAAAATTACTTTTAAGCATACATTTTGCATTAGAGTGAATTTGTCTAAATACTCTCGATCTTAAACAGGGATACTTCACAACTTTAAGTATCTCGATCCAAAAGAGTTATTTAACAAATATAGATCATTTGTAATTCATAGGTTGTTAGGATACATACTTATTTGTATTATCTTGATTCCGCACAACCTTGTATTTTATTTAACATCATAAATAAAATACACCTTGAAAAATACATTATGTTCCACTTTACTTGTTTATTGCTTTAAGTCATGTATTACTTTATTTATATATTTGCATTTATATTTAAGTAATACTAGTCCATTCTAGTGATTATTAGACTTGTTGTATTTTACACTTTCAGGGTTAACCATCGTAATTTAAGGAACTCATAGGGTAATCAGGGAAAGAATTCTCGTATTTTTCATGAATACGTAATAACTTTCTATTGGTCACAGAATCATAGGTATTGGGGATCAAGGAAGCTTTCATAAAAACAAAACTGCTCTTCCACTCGCGGATATCCAAACCACCCATTCGAAAACAAACACTCTTTGAACGGTTACCTACAGTGACCCAATCACCAGAAGGGCAAGTTTGAACAAAATACCAAAAAAGATCAAGCGATGGCTCACCGCCATACGCCCTACACATCACTTCAAAGACCACTATTCTTGATAAACCAAGAGGAATGATAGTGGAGATGTGGATATTAAAATAGTCAAGGACACCAAGTAGAAAAGGAGAAAAAGGGTATCTAACATTACCCTCAGTCATGGATTTGAGATAGAAACCTACATACCATCCTGGAGGAGTCATGATAGTTTCTCCATCAGATGGAATTTTAAACAAGGATATTTTGCCAGGAAAGTATTTGTTGACGAAATCATTTAGTTTCGACCGAATGACGGTCGATTCAGTAGTTTTTATACCTCCCTTCGACATCAGAACGGGAAAATAAAGAGGAAAAGTAGAAAAAGACAAGAAGGGAACACGTACCTAACGATGTGATCGGAGAAGACGACAATCAGAAACCCTAAGAGAGAGGAGTTAATTTGCGAATGAATAAAATAAAAAAGAAAACAGGGGAAAAAAGAATTTATATATGCGGCTGCATGAAGATCATAGCCGTCGGTTGCTTTTCTAGGGATACGCGCCCATCTACCACGCTTAATTAACTTTTGTTTGATCAAATAATCGCACAATGACTCAACCGGAGGTGTGAGTGGGTTTGGGGTGTTTTGTTGGCGATTCCCTTCTGGTCAGAGGGTCGAAGACCGCTTTACGCCTATTGTTGGTGATCCTAAGCCGATTCGTGCGGCTCGGGGTTTATGAGATGATTTAGGGTTTATGGATGAATTCGTAGGTCGAATACATGTTATAAGGGTTTTTTGCATGTTGAATGATGGCGAATGAAGGATGCCCTTGCCGTATGGTTCTTCCTCTATTTATATAGAGGGTAAAGTCTTGAAGAGGAAGATAAAGATTTAGGGTAAATCTCTTCCTCTTTTTGTGATATATCCTAAGTAAGGAAAATATCTAGGACTTTTGAATCGTATCCTAGTTTATAGGAGTTATTTGATTTCATTCCCTTATGGGGAGGTCGGATAATGTATATCCGTTTCTTGTCGTCCTGTGAGCTCCGTAGTCACGGAGGTATACTTCGTAGCTTCGGCTACGGAGGTGTCTACTTGGTATATATAATAGTACCTTCGCTGTTTACGAAGGGTCCTTCATATGCAGTCTTTCGTACGGAGGTAGAGCTCCGTATATGGTATATCATCAAGCCCCCCAGTCTAATGGGAGAGTCTACCTGTAGAGTATCGCGTTAGACTTCAAAAATAGTTGGTCCCCAGGTCATCCTTACGGAAGTCCTTCAGACACAACATATGCTAAATCGGACCGAAAATTGTGATATACTTACCCCATACTTTTCAACGGTTGGGATTTGTTTAGCGGCTTTGGCCGAAATACTCTCAATATATATATATCTATTTCATATGTATAAAATAGTCAAAATAAAAAAATATTTTACCTTCTTCGGCTGATATCTTCCTCATCGATTTTATCCGCCGTCTGCCTTCATCCGGTATCCCCCCCCCCTTTTGTTGAAAAGGTATGTGATTCTTCTCGGATCTCTCTGGTATTAGGGTTACGTGTTGAGTCTGATAACTTGAAACCCTACCTTGATTTGTGACCGATGAGGGCCTTTAGATCCAGGTTTCTCTGTTATACTCACAACTGTATTTGCTAGTTACAGTGATTCCATTGTGTTCCCCCATTGTGACATCGCTAAGTAGTAGTTCTTTTCTCCCCTCCTTCTCTTTTTTTTTTTTGGGGTTTGTTGATCTCGCTAGGGTTTCATTTTCCTTTCCATTGTCGCCTCTTCATATTTCCATCCTCTTGTTTATTGTAGAATGGCGTTCAAACAGATGATCAACAAACAATCATTTCTTGCTCAACTTGTCATGAAGGTGCTCGTCCGTTGCGGCTTCAGGCTCGGAGGCTTCTGCCGGGGGCTCTGATGCGCAGGCCGCAGATCGTGCTGGGTTGGAGGCTATATGCCAGGCAGGTGAGGCTATTTCACATGGGGACGACCCGACTGGTCGTCCTGTTATTGACGTGTCTGACTATCCCACCAGTGGGGAGAATTGTGAGCAATCCGTTGATGATCAGGGCACTGTGGCTGGTCGCCTTAGAAGCAGAAAGAAGACTTCTTCAAAAAGGCCCAACACCTTTTCTTCCAGGAAAAAGGCAAAGCGATCCGCTGAGGCAGGGGAGGGTGCTGGTATGTGTAAAAAATCACTCTGTTTTTCTCTTCTCTCTTCTCTCTTTTCATTTCATTCATTTCATTTTTTTTACAGAGTTTAATCCTCTTTTCCAGGCTCCTGATGGTCAATCTTGTCATCATAGCATCGGGTCTGTTGCTCCTCCTGAGTGGAATTCAAAGCTAATGGGTCTGGACTTACCAAAGCTTTCTGAATTGTTTAATCAGACATCTTTTTGTGCTTCTGTGAGTCCCTGAAATACGATGGTTAACCTAGAAAGTGTAAAATACAACAAGTCTAATAATCACTAGAATGGACTAGTATTACTTGTTAATAAATGCAAGAATATATAAACAAAGTAATACAAGACTTAAAGCAATAAACAAGTAAAGTGGAACATTATGTATTTTTCAATGGTGTATTTTATTTATGATGTTAAATAAAATACAAGGTTGTGCGGAATCAAGATAATACAAATAAGTATGTATCCTGACAACCTATGAATTACAAATGATCTATATTTGTCAAATAACTCTTTTGGATCGAGATACTTAAAGTTGTGAAGTATCCCAGTTTAAGATCGAGAGTATTTGGACAAATTCACTTTAATGCAAAATGTATGCTTAAAAGTATTTTCTCAAAGAAATGACTTTGTATTTATAGGCAACAAAATTCACCAGTGAATTTTGTGCCGTACAAATATGGTTGCATGCATTTAATGATCCGACAAGAACATTAAATGCATTGGTTAATGGTACAAGAATAAAGTCATATCAATATGATTTTATTCTTTTAACCAACCACCTTTACACGCATAAACTTTGGTAAAGAACAAGTGGATTGTTCTTTGGAAAGTGTGTAAAGGCAAAAGTTAATTCCTCGATATCAGTGTTCAGACTTGTAAGGTCTATAACACTGACAATCCTCCAGTGTACAGATCTGGTAAGACTTCCAGTGGACTCCGCCATTTGTCAGTCTTCTTTATTCTGACTTCAGTCTTTGACTTTAGTGAGAATGTCTTCAGTAGAGTTGATCTGGACTGGGGTGAAGTCCAGTGAGCTAATCTGGAGAATAATCCAGATTTCCTATACAAGTATTTGCTCACTGGTCTTCCATTATTTCTTGACAAATCTTTAGAGGGACTCCAGATTCCAAGTCTGGAGTAGGTCCAGTAGAACACGTTTCTGGACAGATCTTCAGTGAGGCTCCAGTAGTCGAGTCTGGAGCGAGTCCAGTAAATCTGGACTAAATCTGGACCTAACAAATTCCCCCTATTTGTTTAGAAATAATGCAAGTGTTTTCAAGCTTAAATCTATACACTTTGTATGCTTGAAAAACACAAGTTTTGATTTGTCTAAAAAATCTAAGTTACTGGAAAACACTTTATAGATCATGAGTGTTTTCAGTTTCATCTTTTAAGTTCTGACTTAGACTAAATCTGATCATTTACTTTTACGAATCAAAAATTGCAACTATTATTACATACATCAACTGATAAATAGTATACAATTTTCATAAAACAATAATTTACAACAAGTAAATGATAAGAGTCAGGCCCTTCTTTTCGATGTCTATCCTGGAGCATCTTCAGTAGCCTTTCTCTTTGGTGATGGAGAAGATGGTATTGATTCTGGCGATTTTATGCCCATTGCAACTTCCATCTGTTGCTTTCTTCTCCATACCTTTTCAACTCTTTTCAGAAATGCTTTAACATCAGTCGACACATTTGTCTTCCCCCTGAACGTTAAAGCAATCTCTTCAGTTCACTCCATCCAAATGCTTGGACTGAAGTACTTTTCCTTTCATCAGTAAAGTTACCCTCCCTGGTCAACTTTACTTCAAACCTGGACATGCCTTCATGATTTTCAGCTAATTTGATTTCAGCACCAGTGATCCTTCTAGCATCAGCCCTGAAATTTAACATTTCATTGTACTTGTCTTTCATTTTGGCTGTCTGGATCAATGCTTCAGTTTCCTTGGACACTCTCTTTTGCTCTACAGCAGATTGGAGTTGTTGACTATTGATTTTTCGAGAAGTGTCCAGGGGAATGAATTTGCTTACATCAACATCTTTAATCGCTTTGATTTGTTTGGCAGTCAGTTTTGGTAAGCCAGTCAGTTTCTTTCTGTACTCTATCTCCAGAGCACCAGCGTTCTATCTGATCTTCTTCTGGAGGCTTACCAGTTCCTCCTTCCTTTTCCTGATGAGTTCTGGTACACTAACGCCATAAATTATAGAATCATAAACCTGTTCTTCTTCGGCGTAAAAGGAGCGTACATGAACATCATTCAATGCATTCTGACATTGATGAACTCTGGGGTCTTCCTTCATCTTTTTGTAAACATCGATATTTATGCCTAACCTACCAGCATTGTAAGAGTCCAGAGTACCCATAGATGCCATCTCCCTTTGATGGGCCAGCAGTTCATCTTTTTGATTTCTCTTGAAGATTTCAATCATGATGCATTCTTGTTCAAGCTTTTTGGAGGTTTCATCATCAGCAGTAGGATACTCTGATGATTCTTCAGCAGTTTGCTCTTCTTCTCCAGATACCATTTTTTCTTTAACAGCCTTCAGTGTAGTTGGAATATCTGGGAAGGACTCAAACTGGGGCTCACTGGCTTCAGTACCAGTAGCTTCTTCAGACAGCATAGTGGCTTCAGTGCCATATGCTCTTTGTGCCAAGTGCTTCAGTGTTTGATCACCAGACGACTTTTCCCCCTTGGAATGATCACCAGTTCTGGACTTGAGATCATTCCATAACTATTCCAGCATATGTCTGTCCAGTGCACCAAAGGTTCTTCCTGCCACTGGAGTTGTATCAGTCACAACTTTCTTAAGTGCCTGCACTTCCTTTTTAACAGTTTCAACTTCTTTAGGCAAGTGTTTTGGCAACTTTTCTTCCAGCAACTTCTCCACCTGGGGTAACACCCCATCTTGAATGGTACGAAGAACAGTCTCAGAAATCTCTTCAGATAATTCTTTCAGCATACTGATTCTGAACTTCTTTGTACATTCATCACTTATTGTACTGACAACTACATCCTGGTCAAGTGTGGATCTACTCTCCAGAGAACTTATCCTGGAAACCAACTTCTGAACTTCTTCTTTCAGATCTGCCAGTGGTTGAACAAGTTCACCAGTCACTGCAGTCTGAACTGAATTAACCAGCCTTGTCTCTAAACCCTGGACTGCCACTTTGAAATTTTCAGTATTGTTGTTTGTGGCTAGTACCAGTTCATCAAGCTTCTCAAACACAAGCTTCTCATTCCCAGCAAACAGATTCATCTCAGATGCAAGGTTATTTGATAATAAGGATTTAAAGTCTGAAATAACCTGCGATGAAGTCTGGAGTGATCTCTCCAGGTCCGCCACCTTACTTAAAAGGCCTTGGACCTCGGCAGAAGATGAAGTGGAGAGACCACTGGGAGGTTCAAGATTGGAAGGCAATCTGGTTATTAGAGGTACTTGTGCCCAGTCCTCTTCAGTTGCAGCTTGTTCAGATACGGTGACTGGTGTTTCAAGAGGTTGAGGTTGAGATTGTGAAGTTTGAATGGTTGTAGGAGTGAAGTATTGTGTATCTCTAGGAATTGAAGGTGGTGGTGGTGGTGGCATGTTTGATTCTGGTGGTGGTGGCATTTCAGAAGATGTAATTGGTTGGGTGACTGAAGCAATAGCAGATGTGTCTTCATCACCCAAGAAATTCATGTTTACATCAAAACCTTCAGACATTGGGGAATCTACATCATCCCATTCTGGAGCCATCCCAACTGTCTGATCACCAGTTTGTTCATTAACTTGTTCACCAGCCTCTACATTCAAGTCTATTTGAGCCTCTTGCTCACCAGATACATGTTCATCAGTCTGAACATCTTGTTCTACTTCCTCAACAACCTGAACATCTTGTTCAATCTCCTCATCAGTCACCTGCCCAACAACTGGTACATTCTCTTGTTCAAAAATCGGAGACCCATCCAGATTCATTACATCACCAGGATGTCTTTCAGGATTCACCTGAAGTCCAGCTCTCATCAGACGCCTGTTAGTTCTAGGTCGTCTGGAAGGTTCAACAACTTCTGGTCCTTGACCTTCAGGAGCCACTTGTCTAATAGGTTGTACAACTTCTATGATCTGTACATCTTGGTCTCCAGAGGGTCCTTCAACAGCTTGACCTCTACCTGGAGCCATTTCAGCTTCTTCTCTCTGAAAAGAGAGCATGGACTGAGGAATATCTACCTCGTCCAGTGGAGATCTGAGGTTGACCAGATCCCTCATGTACTCACTCACAGAAAAGTGAGTAGTCTCAAAATCATACTGGTCTCCAAGAGCTCTTTTAAACATGAGTGAAAGAAAACGGATATAAGGAACAAACGGTCTTCTCAACAATGTGGGTGAAGAAGTATCTCCATGAGTCTGACAGTTTGCTCATGTAGATAGTTCCTTTCCTGGATAGCTGGCCATGCTCATCCATGATATCTGTATGCCCCATCAGTCTGCACACTTCCCTTGTATTGATACCAGAGGGAAGTTCAATAGGCAACTCATTCTGTTTAAAATAGTTTAACTATAGAACAGACCTGAGTAGACTAGCAGTGAAACCAAGGGATCTGGTACCTCCCTTGAGAGTATAATTGATTGATGAAGTTTCATCATCATATTTTGCAGTGTACCAGAATTCACAAAGGTAATCGTGGTACATCCTTCCTGGATTTAATGTTAAAGCACCATATAAAGGACATGAGAGAAAAAATGTGTTTAATCTCCCAATAACAGATTGAGCATCATGAACACTGGAGAGTGAAAGTCTGGCCATCCAGTTGTTCATGTTTATTCTTATGGCATTTGCCTCTAGAGTGATATGAGGTGCCCTTTCAACATTTTCAGAAGGAGCATATTCAGCGGCAAACAAATTTTTAAGCGATTTGGATTGTCTAGGTGCCATTTTATAAAGAATAGATGAAGATGAAATTGAATATATATGGTTATGATGAAGATTTGATGAAGAATTGAATGGTAATGGAGTAAATAAGAGAGATAAATATGATTGGAAATTGAATGAAGAAGTAAATGAAGGAATTTGAAAGATTTGGGAGTAAATATGTTCGAAGTAAATGCATTTGAAAGTGAAAGTGGGTATATATAGGAGAGAGAATGTGGAACTCAAACGGTTTAGTTTGAAATTATCAAATAAAATTTTGGTCGGGTTTGAGATCCGCATTAATTACATCACATTACACATAAATGTGTGACGGTTTACAGCCCACAAACATTAACAAGTTGCTCTTTTTGACTTCCCAAGGTAAAAATACCATCATTACGTTGAAAAATTTACATGCCATGTAGGATTAAAATATCTTTAAAAAAGGTTTGCTTACGTGGCACGCACAATGACCAAGTATTTAGAAAATATTATGACATATTTCAGTGCATCTGGAGGTTGACTGGACACTCCAGTATCACTGGTGGATTAGTCCAGTGAACATGTACTGATGGTACACTGGAGGGACACTCTAGTAAAGTACCAGTGAAAACCATTTTTGAAAGACTGGTAACCTCAAACGTGCACGTCAACTAATACAGACAAATGAGAGGGACACATTTACAAGGAGACATAAGTCACCTCAAACACGCACTTCAACCTGTCCAATTACCAGTGAGAGGGACACATTTACAAAGTATCAGTAATATTTTCTGAAGAATTTGTCCAGTGAGAAAATAAATTAATAAATTCCCCCTGAACTTAAAACATTTTTAAGAACAAAAATATCTTTCAAGTCTTCCCCTGGAATGTTGATCCAGAAATCTAATAATGCAAAGATAGTACACAAAGGCGTTCAATATCTGAGCAGTCACCAGATTTAAGGGTTTAACATTCCCAACTCACCAACAAGATATTCAAAAGTTTTGATATCCAGAGGTTTAGTAAAAATGTCAGCGAGTTGTTTGTCAGTGGGAATAAAATGGAGTTCAATGTTGTTTTTCATAATATGATCACGTATAAAATGATACCTGAGATCAATGTGCTTCGTTCTGGAGTGCATGACTGGATTGTTCGAGATAGCAATGGCACTGGTATTATCACAAAAGATTGGGGTCTTTGAATACTTAATACCATAATCAAGCAACTGGTTCTTCATCCAGAGTATCTGAGCACAACAACTGGCTGCAGACACATATTCAGCTTCAACAGTGGACAATGAAACTGAAGTTTGCTTCTTACTGGTCCAGCTGACCAGTTTGCCACCAAGGAAATGACATCCACCAGTAGTGGATTTCCTGTCTATCCTACAACCTGCATGATCTGAATCTGAATAACCCATTAGATCCATGCCTGAGCCTTTGGGATACCAAAGACCTAGACTGGGGACACCTTTAAGGTACTTCAGTATGCGCTTTACAGCAAGCATATGAGATTCCTTTGGATTAGACTGATATCTGGCACATAAACATGTTGAAAACATAATATCTGGTATACTGGCAGTTAAATACATCAGTGAACCAACTGATGTGCTAAATCGAGTTTAAAAATTAAAACTAGAAATACCTTGAAACTCACTACTACACACTATCGGGCAGTGGACCCGATCGTATGCAATATAGTTATAAAGTAAGTCCAGGTTCGTTCACGGGGATTGGTTTGAATCGATTGTTTAGTAAAATGGTTTGGAAAAAGGGTGTTGCTTCAAATCTCTCTTTGACTATAACTTTAAAAACAAAACGTATAAAGTAAAGGTAAAGCTTCAAACAATAATAGTAAAGATCATCCACCTTGACTTCGCTAGACTTCAAACGTGATTGCATTCAATTAAGACCAAATTCATTAAGAGTTGACAAGATAATCGTGAAAGGAGGAAATGCTCGCGTGGTACCACCAACCGCTCACAAAACACCCAAACACCTAAATTGCTAGTTTAATTACCCAAGCCGGTACCACCAATGCCTAGACAACCTTACCAACAATTAGTTTGCTTGATTATCAAATTACCAATTGTGCCTATGTGAAAATAACGTGGTACCACCAACCGTTACAAAACACGTTGACAAAATGATTCCTTTTATTAAAATGACATTCACTATCATACCATGAACTAGTGATAATTGCTCATAGACAAGCAACCGTTGAAAATCACATATGTATTCAACTAGTACCACTAATGAAGAACACACATGCCACCAATATCATAATAATAAAATAAAGGAATTAAATCATCAAGATCTCGACACAACGATAATTGAAATCAACTCTTTGAATTAAAACATATAGCAATCACATCATTCGTCTAGTTTCATCAAGGTGGACGATTAAAAGATTAGCCACTCATGATTAAATTGAAATAACAATCAAAATCAAGGAAGAACATGATGTACCAATCGTTTGAGAAATAGAAATTGCAAGACAAATAAGTAGATACGATCTAGATGGGTGCACGTGAATCTTCAACGAATCGAAAGACGATGAAATCTTGAATTGATCCTTGAAGGGTTCCCTTGTAGTGCAGCTCCTAGAAAGAATTGATAATTTGGGAATTAGGTCACATTTTCTATTTATACTTCCCTTCAATTTGATGCAAAAGCTGCCCAAAACCTTTCAGCACCGTCCCTTCACTGCGGCGCAGTGGGCGAGTGATGCCCCCACTGCGGCGCAGTGCAATCTTACTGCCCCATTGTGCTCATTTGTCAAAGCTGACTGCGGCGCAGTGGGCATATGCACATCCCACTGCGTCGCAGTGCAAATATACTGGTTGAACTCTCCCTTTTCCACTAGCTGACTGCGGCGCAGTGGGCATATGCACATCCCACTGCGTCGCAGTACAATCTTACTGGTCTCGATGCTCTTTTCTATATAGATGACTGCGGCGCAGTGGACTTGTTCACCACCACTGCGTCGCAGTGTGAATACACTGGTCTCGATGGCCACACATCAACTTATGAAGACATGCATACTTTCTATCTCTTTTCACCTCTCGAACTCTCCAATCAGCTTCATGGCCTCAAAATTACTCGAAATTGCACCAAACGGAAACGTCTCCTGTTTAGAACCTGAAACCACTAACAAAACCCATAAACGCGCCAAATGCCAACAAAATCGACTAAAAACATATAATAAAAAGGCCAATAACGATGTGGGCGATGGGTATAAGTTGGTCACATCAAATCCCCCCACACTTGAGCATTGCTTGTCCTCAAGCAAATCCAACATTTAAAGAAAAAGTAATCCTTGGCAAAGAAGCTAAATAAACAATTATGAGTATCAAAAAGAAGCAACACCAAGTATGTCAAAGACAAAGAAGTTGGGTGAAGCAGTTTTAATCTTAAATGAAAACCCGAAATGTTTGACAATATCTGAACAATCCACAAGCCTCAATAACACGACTATGCACAAGTGAAATAAATGAACCTATCAATATCATTCTACTCCAACGAACTTACTTTTGGGGTTGAATATATCAAGAATCACTCATAGCACAGTCGTGATGCATATCTTACCATAGGCTTGAACAAGGATCATAGCTCCACCGACATGGCGTAAGCACCAAGTACATCATCAAAATATGGCATATAAGTTGGTTGTATAGTTAGGCTAAGGTATATGTAATGGATATTTACAATGAGTAAGGGAGTGTAGGTTAGAAATGAAAGGAAACAATCAAAAGTATAAGGTGTGTATGAAATATGAACAAAATAGTCTAATCAAAAACCCGTACCATTGATTGCCAACAAACCATGAACCCATAAATTGCTCATCCGCCAAGACACCTCAAAAATACCAAGCAAACTCGACACCAATGTGGTGTATCAACTTCAAACAACTTAAAAACAACCAAACCCTCCAATCTTAACGATACATCACAACTCTAGACATATAAAAATGAGAAGTACCCACTAGTAGCCCAAGTTCTTTTTTTTTTTTTTTTAATTGAACCACTTTTACTCTACTAGTAGGCACCCTCTTACAATGATGAACAATGTCTAACACCTTACTTCCTTTTGAACAATCCAACACATTCCCATAGACCAAAAATATTCCACCGACACCCCATTGAAGCTCTCCCAAACCGTCCATACAAACCAATGACAATCAATGGCCCCCCAGATTAGACTATCGGTATAGTAAGGTATGATTAGGTAAAGTTTACATAAATGAGTGGATATATACAATGGAAAAGGCTAAGTTAAAAAGAAAGGAAGGATGTATATGTAAGTGAGTATGAGTATAGTAAGGGTATGAATATACAAAATGAAAAGTGAAAATAAAGAAAGAAAAGTATGGGTCAAACCTATATGCCAATTCGTCATCCGATGTACTTTTATCACAAAAGTGATCTCACTGCGGTCTCGTCACGATCACAAGGCCAAGTTCTAGCTCAACACATCACCGGCACACTCAAATCAAAGAAAAGAACCCGGAAATGGAATAAATTAACCTCAAATTCGCACATCTTAGTGCAGAGTTCGAAATGGAACCCTTACTCCCGAATAAATCCAAGAGCCTAAGAGAGGGACAAATTACAAGGCAATCAAACCAAAACCGTAAACACCTAGCACATCTATATATGAACAATGAATCTCACAACTTTAGGTGTTTGGGAAATTTTGAGTATGCAAGTAATGTTATCAATCCACAAGGATAAGCCCAATAACCGTTCAGAACACATTTCGCCGATTAAAAATTTACCAAGGAAAAATTTGTAGTAAAATTGCTCATTAAATTATTATGAATTAAGTGACAAAAGCAATTTACCACAAGGACAAGCTCAACACAAGTTCAAAACCATATCAACTTCTATCATCCCGCCAAATTGAAACAACCAATTCTCAAACATGCACATCATAGTTCAAAGTTCAAAATAGAACCCTTACTCTTGGATAAAAACCCAAAAGCCTACGAGAGGGACACATCCACAAGAACGGCTAAAATCTCAATGGCAAAACAACAAAAGAGATAAACCCGGTAGCTAAAACCTATTTGCCACCCCCCACACTTAAGATGGATAATGCCCTCAATGTCCATATTCGGTCAAACAAAGGTAAATAGGGGTAAGCAACATAGACAGAAAGAATGAGAACACATACCGGATAAAAGAACTGTGTGTGAACAATGTCAATAAAGATGCCAATCAAAAATATAGCGCTGAACTTACTGCCAGCATATGCACATGACATCATAGTGAGCTACTAACACGATCACACAATCAAACAAATCCAACTGGTCCTCCCCCCACACTTGGGTTCCACTAGGTATTGCCATCAAACGGATAGACCTGTCCAACTTCAAATAACAAGCACAACCAAATATCCATACAAAAATTCAAACTAATCTACAGTCTCATGCAGAAAATTAAAGAAACAAAAGAAAAGAAAAGAGTACAAATGTTTCATCACCCCGTAGGGTGGATACCAAACAAAAATAAACAAATAACAGTCATCCAAATCATAACCAAGCACATATGATTCCATCCCACGGTACCGGATGGGAACCATCTCCATTCACTGCTGCTGTCCATGATAGCCATATGGGACCAGATGTATCAAAAAGATCGGTGATCCAATTTCCCCTTCTTGACCTGAACCAGAGGCGCCAACATCTCCTCCAGACGGTCCACCACCAAAGCCTGAGCCAGATCCTGCAACAAAACCAGGAACAAAAGAAGATGATCCACCAACAAATCCCCCAGAACCACCAGCATCTCCACCTCCTTGACTAGCGGCACCTGTCCAATCTGCACTAGTACCTGCATCAAAAGAAGATCTCCCGCCAAAAGAACCAAACTGCACAGGACCACGAGGAGATCCTCCTAGATCATGTGGGAAGAACGAACCGCCTCCCTGACGATATGTCGGAACATGAATAGGTGGCGGTGAAAATTCAGGAATAGGAGTATCAGGAACGAACGGCTGCCCATGGTACTGAGCGTCCCACATAGGCTGATAATAATCAAGGGTATAGTTGGTGTGGGCCTGCTGCGATCCCATCCAAGTCATATCCTGATCCATACGCCGCTGATAATCATCAAAAGCCTGGCGGCTAGCCTGCTGCCCATCCATAATCTGTTGCAGCTGGGACCCTATATCAGTCAAATCAATACTTGGACGGCCCCGCCTCCTCTGAGGCTCCTGAGGAGCATCCCCCATCTCCTCATCATCAGAATCCTCCTCCTCTGGAGGCGGTGCAGCGATAACACCCGTATCATCCAACAACCTCGCTTGCTCATTCTTCTTCGGCTTCTTCACTATCTTTGCAATTATCAACTCCTTCTCAGTCAAATGCTCCTGTCTAACCTGCAAAGACAATCCCTCATGACAGATATCAGACTCAAAAACTCCCATCCTCTTGTAAAGACGGGTGATAAACTGCCCAAGCACCAACTTTGAATCCGAGTGATTCACCATCCTATCCAGAACAACCATCGGGGCCAAAGCAAACCTCCTCGGTGCCCCCTCAGAAAACAACTTAATCAGCCATAAATCTAACTGGTACGCCTTGTCCCAATGGGTGGACCTTTGTACCAGAAACGTGACAATCATCCGGTGCAACATCCTCAGCTTGACACTTCTAATCTTAGACACACTACCAGAGCCACCAGAGGGCCAAGCGTGTCCCGAAATACGAGTCCAATACTGAGATATTGACTCCCCATCTCCCAAATCCTGTTTCACATACAAACCCTTCCTCAACAAAGCCCTAAAATCCTGACTATCTAACTGCTCCCTCGTATACATACCACAATAAAAACCAAATTCAGGAATAGATAGCCTCCTAGGCTGTCCCCCGCAAACAAAAGTTACTACCCGCTCTTCAAAAATATCCTTGACTTTATTAAGCTCCTTGGTCAACTTCAAAGTAGAATAAAACTCAAGACAGAGTTCACGAAAAACTGGTTCCCGATTAGTGAAAACGTTATGCCACATATCACTACTAACCACCTGGTCACCGATTGGAACCTCAATACGAAACCACCGACGGATATCCTCCTGTATCCCATAATTTCTAGCAAAAATCGGATCAAGATATTTGGGAGGGCAAACTACCTGGCGATGGAGAGCAAAGAGATTATTCAAGAAGTTGTTCTTATGGGGTTGCCTAGCCCCATTGAACGCTAACCAGGCGTGAGCCTCGTTCATATCGTGCTCTCCAAACTTTAAATCGGGCACTTCTGGCTCTTGCCTAGCCCTCTTGGCACCAGTTCCGCTTCCTTGACCAACTTCCATCTGCCTTCTCTGATCTCCAGTCTGCAATCACAAAATTAAAGCAAGTAGACACGTTAAAGAAGGAATACAAAACTGAAACCTCAATAATCACCAACCCAAATTTTGGACAGAAACTTCCCACTGCGGCGCAGTGGGACTGGGTGGTCCTCACTGCGGCGCAGTGAGACATTCATGTTCAGGTCAGAAGATAGCCACTGCGGCGCAGTGGCACACATACACCACCACTGCGGCGCAGTGGCTCGATTTACTGGGCAAGGTCTTCCTCAACACGACATGAAACCATAATATTAGGGGTAATAAATCAATACATTAGCATCAACCAACAATAATCAACACATAATCAACCATTAATCCTCCCCCACACTTATTCATCAAAAAGCCCCAATAATTTTCAAAAACCTAGTTTAAGTTTATCTCAAATTCGGATGAACAAGTGTTAGAATCGAAAATTAAACACCACATTGGTATCCATAGCCCATAACTAACACAACCCATAATTAATTGAAAATTAAAAGCCTAAAAATCAAAAATCAAAAATTAAAGAAAATAAAAAGAAAAGTCAAGAAATCTTACCTCTTTTCCCATGATACTGAAAGAAGATTGATAATCTAAGACAAAGAGGAAGAATAATGCAAGATAGGTGAATTAATGGGAGAATTTGAGAGCAAAAGTGAGCTTGAGATCGGTAAAAAGTGAGAGAGAAAACAAACAAACTGATAAAATTGAGTGGTAAAAGTACTCCCTCATTTGACTGGCAATAATACATACTCTGGTTGACCGGTCAAAGAGCCCACTGCGGCGCAGTGGGCATCATTCTCCCCCCACTGCGTCGCAGTGGGGCATTTTTGCTCCCAGGGGCAGTACAAATAGGCTGCGGCGCAGTGGGCATATGCACATCCCACTGCGTCGCAGTGAAATCTCACTGGTCTCAACCCCACTTTTTCCTTAGAAAAATTTTGAAAATATACTTACCTCCATCCGCTTGTCCTCAAAATCGCACCTGCACATTTCTTGACAAAACAAAATCAAACTAACTAATAAAATGAAAATAAAATGCAACAAAAATAACACGGGTTGCCTCCCGAGAAGCGCTTAATTTATTTACGAGTCGTTAGCTAGACTCGACTACCTTTCAAGCTTCCAATTCAAAAACGGGGATCTCCTCGATTATCCCCTCCACTTGTTCTTCTTCCAAGTACAATTTAAGCCTATGACCATTTACAATGAATGAACCTTCACCATCTCTTTTGAACAACTCCACATATCCCGACGGATAAACATGCTTGATTATAAAGGGTCCTATCCACCTAGAAGTAAGCTTAGGCTGCTTGATCTTAAACTTAGACAGAAATAACAAAACCTTAGCTCCGACTTTAAATTCCTTTCTACGGATCCTTTTGTCATGGTAAACTTTAGTCTTCTCCTTGTAAAGCCTTGAATTTTCATAAGCACCTAACCTAAGTTCATCGAGCTCATGAAGTTGCAACATCCTAAGGTCACCGGCTTCCATCATATCCAAGTTTAAGTTCCTCAACGCCCAATACGCCTTATGCTCTATCTCAATAGGTAAATG